>CM061230.1:96652351-96952351 GCA_030844895.1 Ambrosia x helenae
CCCTAAAACTTGAGCTAGATGCAAAAGCATTTTCTATGTTGGCAATGGCTCTCCCAAAAGAGATATACTCTGGCCTTTTACATTGTGAAAGTGCCAAAGAACTCTGGGATTGTCTTAAAGAACAGTTTGGAGGAACTGAAGAGGTGATTGCCAACACCAGAGAGATTTTAGCTCAACAGTATGAGACCTTTGCTCATATTAATGGGGAAACTTTAACTCAACAATTTGAAAGATTCTCCTCATTAATATCTGAGCTAAAGTTAAATGGTCAGACCTATACAACAGTATCTATGCTACATAGATTTTTAAGGTCTTTACCAGACAAATGGGAAACATACTCCATTGTTTTAAGATCCTCACCAGATTTCAGCTCCCTCACTCTTACAAAACTCCATGGGAGATTACTTACTTTTGAGAGAGAAATTGATCAAAAGAAGAAATTACAATCATCTGGTAAAACTGCTGATGACTACCTACCAGGTAGTACAGCACTTTTGGGACAAGACTCACAAACTTGTTCCTATGGATCTTATGACAACATTGACATAACAACTGGGATCTCATCAGAAAGATCTTTCCCAGGTTATGACAATGATGACCAAAGTCAAACTGCTGATAATCTATGTTTTATCATGGATGATTTGAAAAACTTTAGCAGTGATGACTTAGAAGAAATGGACATTTTACACCAACTGGCCATGCTAAGCATTAAAACTAACAAGTTTTATAAAAGGTCAGGAAGGAAATTTCCAAGATTGACCAGTAATACAAAAACGGGTTTTGACAAATCTAAACTGAGATGTCACAAGTGTCAGAAGTTGGGACACTTTGCTAGAGAGTGTAGAAACTCTAGCTTTAACCAATCACAATCTGGAAATAACTTTAACCCCAATTATAATAGGAATAATGGAACTCAAGGGAGTGCTCATTTTGTACAGGCACAAGCTCCTCAACAGCAATACATGCCACAAGTACAATATGTTCAAATGCCTGCTCAATAGATGCAGAGCCAACAATCAATCCCTCCCTTTCCAGCTGCTCAACATCCTCCACAGCCTCAACAACCCTCTCAACAAAGTCTTTTCACCTCAGGGTATGTTGACTGGAGCAGTCTCCCTTTTGACACCACAGAGTGCAATCCTGATGCAGACAACAAGGTGTTTGACATCAACTGGGGAGAACCAGACAATGGCAGAAAGAACTTTGCCTTAATGGCATTTGAAGGCTGTACTTCAAAATCTGCATTGTCACAGGTATCAAAAGAATCTTTGACAAAACTTTGCTCAAATTCTTGCAAAGAAACTTTTGCTCTCATAAGAGAGACAAATGTGCACTTACAAGGAAAAGCCAATGATTTAGAAAGAAAATACACTCAAATGAAGTGTGATTTAGAGAGAAAACTTACTGCTAAAACAAAAGAAGCCTCTAAATTAACTAACTCAGCTATTGAAACCCAAGCACAAATTAAAATGATGATAGAAGATCTTGGAAATGTCAGAAAAGAGCTTGCTGACACCAAGATCAGTTGTGAAAAATGGGTGGATTCTTGTAAGGGTTACCAGCTATTGCTAAACAAACAGAGTGCTTCAAATGTTAAGTTTGGCATAGGGTACCATCATGTTGAAACACCAACAGATTTCTCTCCCAAAACTACTGAAGATGGGAGAAAAATTGTTTCAAATGAAACTTCTGAAGGGGAAGACTGCACATCTTTCCATGAAAACTTTCTAAACAGAAATCCTGGTATTTTCAAAGAAAGTACTTCAGAAGTATTAACAAAATCTGACAACAAGCCATCAGTAGTTTCATCTACATCAGGAGTTGAGACCCTGAAAACTACTGATGAGCAAAATCTTTACTCTAATGTCAGAAATTTGCCTTTAGATCAAAAACAAAAGGCAAAAGAATGTGAAATTTGTGGTCTGTTCAACCACAAAACAGAGTTTTGTAGATACAGAAAAGGAATTCAGTTCAATCATAAAATTAAACAACAGGTTGTGGGAAATCAAATCAGAAATGATTATGAAAGAACTTTAATCCCAAGAAACAACAACCTGAAAACACCCTTTCTCAGAAAAAGATAAAATCTCAACTAAAATCTTTTTCTCAAAACTCTTTATCAGTAGTTAGACCTGATTCATCAGCAGTTTCACAAACTGCTGAGATTCAAAAAACTAATGAACTTGGTACAACTACTGATGACCAAGGTTGATGGTGGTCCTGAAAAGGATACCACCATGGTTCTTAATGAAAAATCCATTGCCAAAAAGACATGGATTTCTCAACCTGGTCAAGAACAAACTGTAACTGTTCTCAAGAGCAAACCCAAAGCCAAACAGGCTTGGGTTCCTAAATCTAACTAATTTGCTATTGTGTGCAGAGAGTTTCCAGGGGCTTAAACAGCATATGGTATGTTGATAGTGGAGGCTCTATGCACATGACTGGATGCAGATACCTGATAAACAATTTTATCAGCCAAAGAGAAGGATCTGTATCCTTTGGGAACAATGCTAAGGGATATGTGCTAGGACATGGCAATGTCTCCTCTGGCAAAATACAGTTTGACAAGGTCAATCTGGTTGAAAACCTTGAATACAACTTGCTGAGTGTGTCACAAATGTGTGATAAAGGATATTCTTCCTTTTTCACAAAGACAGCATGCAAGATCATCTCACTAGAAGGCCAGAAGTTGATAGAGAAGATCATTGAAGATCATACTTTGCTGATTGCCAAAAGATGTGGCAATGTCTATGCAGTGGACATTGAGAAAGACAAAGTATTGAACAACACTTCCTGTTTCTTCTCAAGGGCATCAACTTCAGAAACAGATCTCTGGCACAGGGAGACTTGGCCATGTGAACTTTAAAACCATAAATAAAGTCACAAAAATGGGCTTGGTCAAAGGTCTACCTTTGAAAGTGTACCAGTGTCAAGAACACTGTGTATCCTGTTTAAAGGGAAAGCAGCATAAGTCCTCCTATAAGTCTATTGAAGAATAAAAAACAACTGCATGTCTTCAACTACTCCATATGGACTTATTTGGACCTGTCAAAATTATGAGCCTTGGTAAGAAGAAGTACTGCTTAGTCATCATTGATGACTACTCAAGATTCACATGGGTATTCTTCTTATTCTCCAAGGATGAGGCTGCTGAAATCATCAAGTTCTTCATTCTACAAGTAGAGAAACAATATTCTCTACCTGTCAAAACCATTAGAAGTGATAATGGGACAGAGTTCAGGAACAAAACTCTGGATGAATTTGTCTGTCTAAAGGGATTATTAGACAATACAGTGTTCCCAGAACTCCTGAACAAAATGGTGTAGTAGAAAGGAAGAACAGAACCTTAATAGAAGGAGCAAGAACAATGTTAGCTGATTCTGGACTGCCCTTGTACTTTTGGGCAGAAGCAGTTAACACATCATGTTATGTTCAGAATAGAGTTCTTGTGGTCAAGAGACATTCCAAGACTGCCTATGAAGTTCTTCATGGCATGAAGCCCCTTATCTTCTTTTTCAGGGCTTTTGGGTGTCAATGTTTCATCTTGAACATCAAGGAATCTATTTCAAAGTTTGCTGCCAAAGTTGACTCAGGTTACTTTCTTGGTTACTCTCAACTAGAAAAGCCTACAAGGTTTTTAATTCTCACACCAGGATAGTAGAAGAAACATTGAATGTCAAGTTCAATGAGTCAAAACACACTCTTATTCCAGCACATCCTGCTGAACTTTTTGACCTTGACAACTTCCATTTTGGACCTGAGAAGGCTGTTACTTCATCAAAACCTACTTATTATGGTGACAAAAGGTTTGTGATGAAGATCCCACACCATGGACTCCTCAAACAGTTATCAAGTCAACTTCAAGATCATCAGAAGTCCCCCAAACTTCTGATCAAACAAGTACTGAGGAACAAACTCAAACTTCTGATTCAGTAGTTCCAACTACTGAAGATCAGGAAACATCTGAACCAGATATTATAGACCTCAGTAGTTTGTTTGAAGAACATGAGCCACCTACACCTGTCAGTGGTTTACAACAACTGATTGAACACAGAGATCATCCACTTGATCAAATCATGGGTGATATAGCTTCAGGTGTTCTTACCAGAAACCAGCTCTCCAAGTTTTGCCTATTTTCAGCCTTTATCTCACAGTTGGAACCAAAGAAGTACCAGGAAGCCCTCAAAGACAATAATTGGGTGCAAGCTATGCAAGATGAACTGCTTCAGTTCAACAAGCAACAGGTCTGGGAAATCTGTCCCTTACCTCCAAACAAGCAACCAATTGGCACAAGATGGGTTTTCAGGAACAAACAAGATGAAGCTGGTATGATAATCAAGAACAAGGCAAGACTGGTAGTTCAAGGGTACTCTCAAGAAGAGGGAATTGACTATGATGAAACCTTTGCTCCAGTTGCAAGGCTTGAGGCCATCAGGTTATTTCTGGCCTATGCCATTTCCAACAAAATTAAAGTTTATCAAATGGATGTAAAGAGTGCATTTTTGTATGGAAAAATAAAAGAGGAGGTGTATGTCTGTCAGCCACCTGGGTTTGAGGATCCTTCTCATCCTGAGTGGGTGTACAGACTTGACAAAGCTCTTTATGGGCTCAAACAGGCTCCAAGAGCCTGGTATGATACACTCTCCACCTTTTTACTCAAAAATAACTTTACAAGAGGTGCCATTGATAAAGCTCTTTTCATTAAACATGTTGGAAATCATGTCTTACTTGTCTAAATTTATGTTGATGATATCATTTTTGGTTCAACAAACACAAAACTGTGTGATGATTTTAAGAAACTCATGCAATCAAAATTTGAGATGAGTACCATGGGAGAACTGCAGTACTTTCTGGGACTGCAGATCAAGCAACAAACAAATGGAACTTTTATACATCAATCAAAATATGTTAAAGAATTATTAAACAAATTTTCTTTAAAAGACTATAAATCATGTTCCACTCCCATGACACCAATCACACAAGTTGAACCTGATGATCAAGGAAAACAGGTTGATCAAACCATGTACAGATGTATGATAGGTTCCCTTTTATATCTAACTGCTTCTAGACCAGATATTATGTTTTCAACATGTGTCTGTGCTAGATATCAATCAGCACCAAGGGAATCACACCTTATAGCAGTCAAAAGAATTTTCAATATCTGAAAGGAACTCCAACACTTGGAATTTGGTATCCTGCTTCAAGCAATACCAAGTTATCAGCTTTTTCAGATAGTGACTATGCAGGGTGTAAGATGACAAGAAAGTCAACATCTGGTGGTTGTCAATTCTTGGGTAACTGTCTAGTGTCATGGCAATCAAAGAAGCAAACATCTGTTGCAACTTCAACTGCTGAAGCTGAATACATTGCAGCTGCAAGTTGTACATCACAGATACAATGGCTCCAATATCAACTTCTTGATTATGGAATCAAAGAAACCAAGACACCTTTGTTTGTAGACAGCAAATCTGCCATTAGCATCATTCAAAATCCGGTACAGTTCTCAAAAACCAAACATATTGAGATCAGGTACCATTTCATAAGAGATTGCTATGAAAAAGGCAAGATTGAGGTGAAGCATGTAGCAACAGCTAATCAAATAGCTGACATCTTCACAAAACCCCTTGACACATCAACATTTCAGAAGTTAGTATCCATGCTTGGGATGCTAAATTTGTAAGTGTTTATTTTATTATTCTGCACATATTTTTCATTTTTCACTTACAAAAAGGACAAAAAGTCTGAAACAAAACTTCTGAAAAGAGAGAAACTACTGATGAACAAAACATCAGTATGAGGATAATTTCTGAAAAGTGTATAACTTCTGATAAAATAACCTTCAGAAGTTATGAATAAAAGTATTTACAAAAACATTTCTCATCAGCTTTTAAAACTACTGAAGAGGAAATGGGAACTACTGATGAAGTAATCCTTCATCAGCAGTTTAGTCAAAAAGGGCAAATCTGACTTTTCCCATCATCAGAGGTTTTGACCTAGTCGGTTTAAAACTTCTGATAAAAAGATTTTTAACCGAGGCGGTTTTAAAAACTTCTAATAAAGAAGATTCAAGCGGTTAAAACTTCTGATAAATACCTTTTTCAACACTTATCCTTTCAAATTCAAAATATCCCTCTTTCTCTCTCAAAAACTCTCTCAATAACCTAAACCTGCAAATCAACTGTTCGATCAACCAAACCAAAAACCACATGGCTCTCGTTCTAAAACAGGGACATAATCAAAGGGCCTTTCTTGAAAAACAAGAAGGCTGGTCCCAATACGATGAGATCATTGATCTTGTTGTAAAATCCCAATATTTTACTGCTCTCACAATAAAACCCACCAATTCATACTGAAACTCTAAATGAGTTCTGGGCAAATGCTGAGACGGTGACGGCTGATGATGAAATCATTTCCCTCAACTCAAGAATACAAGGGAAACCACTGACCATCACACGGCCACACTAGCAACAAGACTGGGCATGGATGATGTAACTGGCCCTGATCAAGTTGCAATTCTGATATTCACTTAACCGTGACAGAGTGTGGTTATCAAGGTACTCTCTCCCATGCTACAATCTTCAAAAAATATTTTGAACCAAAATACAAGCTTTTGTTTCATTATATTATTATGTGTTTGAGTCCAAAAACAGGGTCTTATGACCAGATGCCCTCTACTTTTCAACCAATATTTCATTCCATTGTGAATGAAACCAAATTCAGGGCATCACAATTATTTTTCAATGAGTTGGTGTTACATCATAATAATACCAAGAAAAAGTTTTTGTTATACCCAAGGTTCATTATGCAATGCATAATAGGGGAACTGGGTAATGAGGTGCTTGTGGGAAAAGTTTCAACTTTAAATCCATTAACCTCACAAGCATACTCTAGGCATAACAAACCGGCTACCTGGCCAGAAGATGATCAGGGAGAACAACAACAAGTCCCCCTGAAGCCCACATCTTCCAAACTCACACCACCCAAAAGCCAAACAGCCCAAGCCAACAAAGACAAAAACCCACCAACCCAAAAGAACAGCTGTTCAGGAGGTTGAGATGCCTGAACATGCTCATGAGCAATCTGCTCTTCAAATAGGTGAGACTGAAACACCCTCTCAGTCTCATACATCTCAAACCCCACCAAGAGCACCCATAACTATCTTATTCAAAAGAAAAAGACTTAGAAAAACTATTGAAACTCACTCTTCTTTTGAAACTGCTGACCAACCAATTTCACCTATTGCCCAAACTACTGAACCAACCCCTCAAATTTCTGAACCAGAGGCAATAGAAATTGCCAAACTTCTCTCTGGGCTAAAAGAGAAAGTCCCATCTGATTATGTCAGTCCCCTACAACCACAACAAACAGGGGACATAACCACAACATCAGACATGGATGTGGACATCACTAGCCCTAACCTAAGAGATGAGGGTGGACCAGAGTCTTTAAGCCCAATTTTAGAGACTCTTGGGGCATCTGAGGCTGCTACTACTCAGTTACCACCCAGTGGTGGATCTGAGGATAGAAGTAAAATAGCTAAGACCTCAGATGTGGCAACTACTGATGAAGGCTTAATGCCTGAAGTAGGAAATCCTCAGAACCAAGAACAAGAGGTTCATGAGAGAACTGAGTTGGGCTCAACTCATGATTTAACTGAGACAGTCCTCAATGAGGACAACATCAGGGATTCAGATGATTCCATTAATTTGGATGATGTTTCAAAAACTAAAACTACTGAATTGACGGCACTTTATGAAGGTCCTGTTTCAGGGGTATCCAAGCTCAAGAAGCCAGTCACCCCTGCACAGGTTAAAGTCCACTCAATCCCTAAAACCCCTAGAGTGGCATCCTCTGTACAACATGAGGATCTCCCAAAAACACACCCTTCACAACAAATGCCTACCCAATTCCCTGGGCAAACAAGCATAGACTTGAACCAGCTATGCAGCCCAGAGGGTCCCCTGTACCACATGATGAACACTCTCATCAAGAATCACTTCCAAACATACACAGCTAACTTGGAGCTGTCAATCAAGAACCAATTTGGAGTGATCAAGACAAAGATGAATGATCTGTCCAACAAGATAGAATTCAACAGCAAACAGATTGCTCATCTTCAAGGTCAATTCTCCCAACCCTCAACCTCTAAACTTAAACTTGATGAATCCAAAAAGGGGGAGAAAATTAGGGAACCTAAGGAGTCATTCCAAGCCAGGATAAGGGCAAGAGTGGCCATCCTTGAAAGAGATCAGAAGGATCAAGCCAGAAAAGAAAAACTGGCCAAACAGTTTGGTGTCTCAGTGGAAGAAATTGAAGCCACATAAAAAGAAGATGAGACCCAAACCTCTGAAGAATCCCTAAGGCATAATAAAGAAACCTCTGATGGTCAAAGTACTGATGACTCAGAAGATACTGAAGACAATCCTTCAGTAGTTGACAAACCATCAGCAGTTGTCAACCCAGCAGAGGTTAACACTTTCAAACCTCAACAAACTGAACCTTCCAGAACAACTGCTCCCATTCAACCAACATCTGATCCTATCAGGCCTACTAAAACAGTTACAACAATGACTGTACTAAACCCTTCTCCTATCTCTCAATCAGCTGAATTACTAGAGAAGAGCTTAGTTGCAGCCAACAAGAAGGCCAGAGAAGATCTGATCTGGAAACTCTGGAAGAAAGGGATGATTTAGACTTAAGCCATGAAGAAAAACTTCAGGCCTATGAAGCTGAACTACAAAGGCAGGCTAGCCTTGATGAGATTGCTGAACAAGACAAAAGACAACAACCGGTGTCTTACATCACAAAGAACAGCAAGACTAAAGCCTACACACTCAAGGGACTCTCTATGCAAGAGCTGACAAGAAGGGCACAACTGCTTGCAGACAAACTGGCCACAAGTAAAGAAGGAAAGGCCAAGAGAGCCCAGATGATAGATGAATTAGTAGCAGAGGGCTATGGTTCAAAAGCCTCAGTATCCAGATGGAAAGAAGAAAGACTGATGGATACTTATAGAAAATACAAGGCTGCTAAGGCTGCAAATCCAGAGAAGTTTCAAACTGCTGATCCTTCAAAATCAGTAGTTAGAACTTCTGGTGTATCAATAAGAAAGCCTGCTACTCAAAGAAAGAAAGCAGAGGACAATGTCAAAACTGATTTCAAAATGGTACTACTTGAAGGAAGTTCAATAGTCCATTCAGATTTTGACATTGAGGAGAAACCTCTGTTAACACAATTCAGGGATCCTTCCACTTTTGCCTACCAAATCCAAAAGACTATCAAAGACAAGATGCATACCAAGGTAGTGACTGAACACCATCTCCCAACTATTCAGATGCCTGATATGCAACAACAACAACAAGGAAGAGACTCCCACCTGAGGTTAACTGAAACAGAAAGCATCCAACACTCAGGATCATCAACCCAAGGGACAAGTCTGGTTCCCTATTCCTCTGACTTTAACAAGTCAAAGGTACCTATCATCAGATGGTCACTTACTGATAACAACTCAGTATTGTTGACAAGAAGAGACCTTTCAAGCAGGGCTTACAAGAAGATCAGTGATCTAAAGAAACTGTCAACACAAGACCTGCTCACAATTCAACATCTGGAACCACAGAGAGAATCTCTATCTGATGGACAGTTAAACCAGCTCAAGAACACCATGTACAAAGAGATATGGAAGATTGTTCAAGACAGAAGAAAATCATAAGGAATTAGTAAGGTTTTGGCTTCATCCATCCAGGGGGAGATTGTTAGGACAAAGAGATTGGTGAAACCACTTTTGGAAACCTTAGTCTAATTCACTTCTGTCATTTTGGCTAAGTATAGAAGTACTGAAGAGAAGACAAGAAACTGCTGAAGAGAAGATATGAGAAGTGCTGAAGAAGAAACTTCATCAGAAGTTCTGAAGTCCAAACCAGACAAGTTCACTTCAGAAGTACTGAAGACAAACTACTCATCAGTAGTTTGTCATTCATCAGCACTTAGCATCAGATATTTTCCACCGCCTTTTGTATCAGTAGTTTATTGTTTATTATTACTTTTTAGCTGTATTTGTTAGTTTCAATGTTGCAACTTGTGCAACTTGTTTCTGATGTTTCTGTACTTGCTTTATGGGCAAGATACATGTATGTAAATGTCTATAAATAGGAGGCTTCAACCTTCTATTTTAGACATTGATTTTTAATAGAAAAATCCTTCAAGCACTTTCACTGTTCTATTCCATTTCAGTATTTATTGTGAATCTGTCTAAGTATCTAATTCTCATTTACTGCTTAGATTCATAATAAATACTTGTCATTATTAGTTTCAATCATCAAGGGGAGTAATAAACTCTTCCTAAGTATAAAAAGTGTTGCTTTAACTTATACATTCCGCTGTGCTTATAATCTGATATACAAAGAGCTTGCTAAACACTTAAGTGTCAAAGATAGCAAGTTCTTACTTAAACAAAAGAGCAAACTGATCCAACACTTTTAAATCGAAAGTTTTTTCAATTCAATCAATTTAAAAATCTTCTGAATTCGACTGGAAGTTATTTCGATTCAATCGAATTCAATCGAACGTAATTTTTTTATTTGGGATTAGAGATGATAATAGGTTGAGAGATTTAAGGAAAGTCAAAAAACACTTGCATGTTAATCGCAAGAAGATAATTAACTGCCATTTATAAAACTTTTAATTAAATTAAAATATAATATTTAATTGTCTAATTACATAACTACCCCCTAGATCAAGATAAAAAATGAATGGCTCAGATTGGTTCCTAAGTTCTTAACTAGGCTCTTGGTTCCTATTTGATCTTTTTCCTATATCTATAATCTATAATACATATTATAAAGGAGGAGTGATGGCTAATATGGTCATTTTCATTTCAGTACAACTTAAGAAGCAACATGTACAACATGTTTAAGCAAGAAATTTAAGGGTATTATAGGCATCTTGGTGACAATTAAGACACTTATAAGGGTAGTGTAGACATTTCACACACCTTCTCCTCTCTTATATGAAAAAAATGTTCCTTCCCTACCCCTCTGGTAGGCCTGTAAACGAACCGAACGAACACAGGCGTGTTCGTGTTTGTTCGTTTAACTTTAACCGAACACGAACACATAATCGACCACATTTTTGTGTTCATGTCGTTCATTAAGAAATTTGTCGTGTTCGTGTTCGTTTATGTTCGTTCATTTAAAACCTAAACGAACAGTTCATAACATAAACGAACACAAATGAACATAAACGGACATTAATGAGCACAAACAAAAACAAATTTAATAATGATTCATCACAATTCAACCAAATCTAATACATCACAATGCAACCAAAACAAAATCTAAATTAGTAGGGTTGCGGAGTGTGGAGAAGAAGGGAGGTGAGGTTGTGAAGTGTGGAGAGCGGATGATATGTTTAGAATGTTAGGGTTAGGATTAAATTTTAGAAAATATCAAATATATTGTATATAATATATTATAATATAATATAATATAATATAATATAATATGAATTAAGGTTACTTAACCAAGGGAACTAAATAATAAAAATAAAGTAAAGTTTAATTAAACGAACATAAACGAACAAAAATAAACGAACGTTCTATGAACATAAATGAACGAACATAACGTGTGTTCATGTTCGTTCGTTTAATTAAACGAACAAAAAATTGTGTTCGTGTTCGTTCATTTATCTAAATAAACGAACATAAACGAACTTCCCCGCCGAACAGTTCATGAACGTTCGGTTCGTTTACAGGCCTACCCTCTGGAAACCTAATCGACTATAACCTGCATTTCATCACGAATTCATGATTGAGGGTGCAATTGAAACGACCATTGCTATGAAGGGGATTAATTGTTGGCTGTTAATTGCAATCGTCCTAAAATTTTGCATACATCATCCATTCTTTCTCTGTATTTACTGCAAGTCGCAAGGAACCGCCACTCTCCATCGTCTACTTCGTTGCCCGGTTCACGTCGTTGTTGCCCTTATTTTTATGCGTCATCAAGTCAAATCAACATCAGGGTGTTAAAATCCCTGGTAATATCCGTGAATATACTCTTTTTAGCATTTTAGCAGTAAATCTTTTGGCGTAAATGATGTCTTACAAAATTTGTTTTTTTTAATCCTTCTGATTTCCGTTCTTATTTAGTTTGAATCTTAATAAATATTTAGTCATCTTCATTGCTCTTTGCTAATTATTTTGACCCGTTACTTGTCTAACACACTCATTTTCACATCTAATTTTTACATTGCTTCTCAAGGAAGTTTTTCGCTTTCAAATTCCGGGAGCCAAAATAGGTTCGACCGTTTTTCACTTGTCCAGGACTGAAGCGATTGTCCTCTGTTGATGTTGATAGTCCGGTAATTCCTTTCTCTATCCAAGAAGTTAAAACGGGTATATGGGATTGTGGTAGTGATCGTGCACCCGGCCCAGGCGGCTTCACTTTTGGCTTCCTAAAACACTTCTGGGATCTTCTGAAGGATAATATTATGAAGGTGATGGAGCCGTTCTACGAGAATGGAGTGATTAATCGAGGCTGTGGGCCGTCCATCATTGCTCTAATCCCGAAAGGCCCTGATCCTATAAATTTCAGTTAATTTCGACCCATTAGTCTCATCGGGTGCATCTCCAAGATTATCTCGAAGGTCTTGGCGAATCGGGTAAAATGGGTCATAGACACGGTAATCACTGAGTTTTAGCCCATTTTTTTTGGCACATAGGAACATTCTGGATGGCCCACTGATTTTGAATGAAATCTGCTCATGGGCAAAAAGATCACGAAGCGAAGCTTTCATCTTAAAAGTGAACATGGAAAAGGCATACGATTCTATAAATTGGGATTTTATCATTTCAGTCCTGTAGCAAATGGGGTTTCCACCGAAAAGGAGGATGTGGATTAACATAATTTTGGAGTCCTCTAAAGCATCGGTACTGATAAATGGTTCGCCAACAAGAGAATTCCAGTGTTTCCGAGGTGTTAAGTAAGGTGATCCGCAATCCTCTTTTCTTTTTATTGTGGCTCTGGAAGCGTTAACAAGTTTCATTGAAAAGGCAAAGAAATTGGGTTTTATTAGTGGACTCCGACTTCCCAATGATGGGCCAACCATTACCTACCTAATGTATGCGGACGATATGGATTATATTGGGGAGTGGGTGAGTCGAATACCAAGAATATTATACAGTTGATGAGATGCTTCTTTCTTATCTCAGGACTAAAGATGAACTACCAGAAGACAAGCTTATTTGGAATAGGTATGGGGTATGAGTGTGTGGAAGTATTGGCCGAGTCAATCAAGTGCATGGCAAATATGCTTTTGTGTAAATATTTGGGCCTACTAGTTCGAGTTAATACGGATCAATTGCGATATTAGGATAATGTGGTTGAAGTCTTCAAGAAACGGTTATCAAAGTGGAAAGCTAAGAATCTTTCATTCGGAGGTCGGATAATTCTTCTCCGGCTGCTTTAGATAGCCTACCTCTATATTTTTTTCTCTCTATATAAGGCCCCTATCGGTGTGATCGATACTCTGTAAGCTCTTAGACGTTAGCTCTTCTGGGGGTGGGGACGAAGACAAACCGAAAATGAATTGGATCGCATGGGAGAGAGTCATTGGTCCAATGGATAAAGGAAGTCTTGGCCTTGGGTCTCTTAAAACAATGAACGAAAGTTTGTTGATCAAGTGGTGGTGGAGATTTAAATATAATAGAGAGACAATTTGGTGTTGAGTGGTCTCGGTCATTCATCATCAACAAAATTCATCGTTATATTTGCCAATCAAACGTGGGCTGTCCGACGCTTGGAATGCTATCAATAAGATTGGTGATGTTGTTTTGGACCAAAACTTAAACATTTCGTCTCTCTTAAAAGGGAAAGTTGGCAATGGGGTTGACATTCGCTTCTGGATCGATTGGTGGATTGGAGACGGACCACTCAAAGATTGTTTCTCATGTTTATTCGTAATCGAGAAAGACAAAAAAGTTTCTGTTGCTGCTTGTATTCAGGGGTGGGACTCGAAACGAGCACCAAGTTGTACTATGCAATTGACGGCTTTGCAACAGTGATGTGCAACAGTACTGTGCACTAATTGCTGGTACCGACCTGACTCTGGGGTAGGACACTTGGTTTTAGGATGAGACTTTGGATGGGGTGTTTTTGGTATCATCATGCAGTAAACGATTGTCAAGCTACGCCACTTCTTTTCCAATGGGTCAAATGAGTGCCAAAGAAGGTGCCTATATTCATTTGGAGGGTTGAACAAGATAGGTTACCTACACTGAAAGGACTGCACAAAGGGAAGGTGATGCATGGGCCGATCGTGTGTAAGTATTGCGGTGAAGCTGACGAAGATGCTGATCATTTGCTTACTTCCTGTTACGTAGCTTCTTGGTTATGGCATAAGGTTAGTAGATGGTGCGGAATCCCTCTAGTTTTTGCATTCAAAGTAAGAGATCTTTTGGATATCCACAAGAATGAGAACAAGAGGAAATGGATAAGAATCATCATTCTAGCTGTAACTTGGACAATATGGAAGGCTCGAAACGTTGCAACTTTTCAAGGCAAAAGGGTGAATTTAGATGGTTTATTTGGCGAAATACAAGCGATGACATTTAGTTGGGTGAAACACAAATCTAAGCAAACGGGATGGACATAATAGAAATGGAAAGCGTTTGATGTTCCTATTATGTGATATCGATGTCTTTGTATAACTGTAGCAGTTGAACCAAAATGGGTGTTATTGTGTTGTTTTGGATTGCGACTAGTACCTTACTAAATGTAACTATGTAAATAACTTTGGGTGAAATGAGATGAAATTTGCCGGCTCAGGGAAAAATCGAGTTAAAAACGAAAAAAACGACTAGACCGCATGGCATTGGCGGATACACTTTGTTCTTATGGTGGGCATGTGCCCACCCTACATTATCCATTCATAGGTAATTTTTTCTCTACGGTCCATTTTCCATTCAAGAAGATTTGCATTTATGTTTGAAAGGCCTAAGGTGGCATTAACTTTTAACAGGCCCACGTGTCCAACTAAAATTCCAAGGGAGGGAGGGAGTTTTAAAGGCTTGTATCAGAGCTTAAATAGATTGACTATTAGTTAAGATGATACATTATTTTTTTTAGTCAACATGTTCTTTTGCAAAAAAAATCAATAAACCCTTTGTATTTTTAAAAGTAGATAAAAAGTTTACAGTAAACTAAATTACATCCTTAAAAGTAGATAAAAAGTTTATAGTAAACTAAAAAATTTATCGTCTATTATTGGTTTAATGAACTACGTTATTTACTATTAATTTTTTTACCTACTCCATTTTAGCCAACCCCGCATGGTGCCCCCCGTGTCAAAAAGTTCTGTATCCGCCACTGCCGCATGGTGCCGGTTCAAAAATATTATTATTCCAATAAAATCGGAGTCGGCGGCCAATCGATATATAAAACACGCAAAAAATTCAAAACCACCACCAAGCGCATGTTAGCACACCCCCACCCCCTTTTTTCTTCCGGTCAGACCTTTTGCGTTTCCTACTTCCTTCACGACCAATTCACAGCTTCTTCAACCTCTCTCTCTCTCTCTCTCTCTCTCTCTCTCTCTCTCTCTCTCTAGGTTTCATCTAAACACAATCCGTCCTCAACCGTTCATCCGTAAATCGTATACCACTTCTCCATAGGCTCCGATCTCCTCCTCTAGGGTTTTTAACTTTATTCTTTAGGCTCTGAAAAAACACGCGTTTATTATTATTATTATTATTATTATTATTATTATTATTATTATTATTATCAATTATGGCGACTATGCAAAGCTTGATCGGTTTAGTAAACCGTATACAACGAGCTTGTACTGCTCTCGGTGACTACGGCGGTGGCGACTCCACTTTTTCTTCTCTTTGGGACGCTCTTCCCTCCGTTGCCGTTGTCGGCGGTCAGGTATTCTTCTTCTTCTCCCTTTTTTATTTATTATTATTATTATCTTCGATCTCCTTCACATCGTAATTATTTTTATAAATTTTAATAGCTTTAGCCATCGCTTGTCTAGATAACTTTTGTTGAGGCTAATATTTTGACAGGAGTCTTGAGATAATATTTTATACTGTTTGTGACTTGAGAAGCACGTAAACTTTGAAGTATTAGTGAAGGAAACATAATCTGAATTATGATCATTTACTTTCTGCAGTAAAATTGGACATGAAACTTTTATTTGAGTTTAAGTTGTTTTTATAACCTCAGTAAGGTCATTTATGTAGTTTTACTTTCATATTATTGTTTTGTTATTGACTGTTTATGTGATCTGCAATTGACTTGATGATAGAGTTCCGGAAGTCTTCGGTGTTAGAGAGTATTGTTGGGAGGGACTTTCTTCCTAGAGGATCTGGTTAGTTGTTTTGTTTCATATTTTGTCTACCTTTTTTTTTAAGTTTTATTCTTTAATTTGTGGTGTTTGTTGATGCATATAATATTATTATTATGTGGTTATTTCAGGGATTGTCACAAGGCGTCCTTTGGTGTTGCAACTGCACCAGACAGAGGGCAGGGAAGAAGAGTATGCTGAATTTGGCCATTTGCCCCGAAGGCGATTCACTGATTTTTGTATGTGAAGTCGTTGATACTCATTATTGTAATTTTGTTATTTTTTTAACATGTTTTATGCAACTTCATTAACTGGCATGTTCTTTACTTAATAACGTTAGTTTAAGGACATAGAATTGTAATTTAATGTCTACTGTCTTTTTTTTTTTTTTTTTTTTAAAATGTGTAAGAGGCTGATGTGATTTCATTGTCTTAACCTCTTTGCAGCTGTGGTACGTAAAGAAATTCAAGATGAAACAGACAGAATCACAGGGAAGACTAAACAAATATCTCCGATCCCAATTCATCTCAGTATATACTCGCCTCATGGTGCGTTTTTTAAATATACATCACCTAGACTTGTTGTATTAGTGTTGTTCTAAGTGCTTGCTATGAGCTACTACTGGTTTCATTGTTCTTGTATTATCCTATGATGCTAACGTCTCAACATCCTTTCCTTGTTCTTCCAGTTGTCAACTTAACCTTAATTGATTTACCTGGGCTGACGAAAGTTGCTGTCGGTATGTTCTCCCTACCTTTCCTCGTAATAATTATTAGATTATATTGTTGCCCTGAGCTTCATCTGATATGAAGATCCTTGCTCTTTTCAGAGGGACAGTCTGAAACTATAGTCGAAGATATTGAAAATATGGTTCGGCTTTACGTTGAGAAGGTAAGGCTGTTTTATGTTGTTTATCTGTGACCAGCATTACTGGTTATTTTTTCCATGTATGTATGTGCATGTTACTTTTTTGAGTAAAATAAATCTAATAATGCTTTACATCAGCTACATGAAGCCATAGATGACAATTAACTATATGTAATCAATATGGTGTTGTATGTTAATTGTATCCTAGTAACCAATTTATATTTGTGTTTTATGATGAATTTGAAACTAAATCTTATAGTTGTCAGATTATTACTATTTTAGACAAAATCTAATAGTAATAATTGGATAAAGATTAATAAACAAATTATAAACTGATCGCTTAGTAATTGGATAAAGATTAATAAACTGACAGCATTTTGTTCAAATTGATATTTGATTATTGTTCAAATGTTGAAAATGTTTCTTAATATAGAGTTATAGACAAAGTGATGAAAACTATGGACCTAAAATCAGAGTTATTAATTTCATTCATTGGTTACTAATAGGCATAGAAGTAAATTAACATAAAAAGTTAAGAACTTGCCAAAAAGAAGTTGCATTTCTTTTGGAATGGAAGAAGTAATCAATTATAATTTTTTTTTTTGGAAATCAACTTTCATCAACCTTTAGGCCAGAAGACTATCTCCAAAGCGGAAATAGCCCGGCCAAAAACCACGAATTACATGAAATTGAAATTACACCATTTTTTCCAATCTACCGTATCGGATTTAAATCTATTCCTATACCACAAGAAGCCATAAACTTTAACATCCGAAACGACATCAATTATAATAATTAAGAATAGTTTTCTAGATATTTGTTCATGTGGGTGAGGATTTTCTTGATTCTAGCATGGCTGTCTAATTTAAGGCTGATTGTCTAATTAAAGACCTAAGAGATATAAGCATATAAAACTATAATTATAGCTCATTAGGCATGATTACTTAAAATTAAGGGGTGGAAACATATCAGTTTTCAAGATGTCAAAACCGTGACAAAAAAAAATCCTAACAACCAACTTAGCTGTGGTTGGTTCGGCGGCTGGCTTTTATTTTATTTTTTTAATAAACCTTTCATGGTTTTATTCCATCTAATGTCGTAATTGTTTTTACAGCCCAATTCCATCATACTGGCAATATCTCCTGCTAATCAGGATATTGCCACTTCTGATGCAATTAAACTTGCCAAGGAAGTAGACCCAACAGGTATCTTTTCTTCAGTACTGGCCAGGAAAATGTCTTTCATATTTTTCTTCTCTTCTTATGCATTTCTTTACTTGACTAGGCGAACGGACATTTGGTGTGCTGACAAAGCTTGATCTGATGGACAAAGGAACTAATGCATTGGATGTGAGATATAATCACTATGAATCATCATGTTTATTATTTAATTCTTAGTTTATTTCACTTCAGTTGATTCTGATGTTGATAACATTTTAAAAAGGTCCTTGAAGGCAGAGCTTATCGTCTACAGCATCCTTGGGTTGGGATTGTGAATAGATCCCAAGCTGACATCAACAAGAATACTGATATGATGTATGCAAGGCGAAGGGAGCGTGAGTATTTTGCTACAAGTCCCGACTATGGTCATTTGGCCAATAAAATGGGTTCCGAGTATTTGGCAAAAACTGTTATCTGAGGTATACTTCACTGACATTTAAGCTGCAGGTTTTCTCATTAGAGGTGTATTTGTAATGTTTGTGGCTTCTTTTTTCTATGTAGCATTTGGAAAGGGTAATCAAAGGAAAAATTACCAGGCATTACTTCCATGATCAACAAAGGTATCGAGGAGATGGAAGCAGAGTTGGACCGTCTTGGGAGGCCAATTGCAGTAGATGCAGGGGTTAGTAGTAGTACTTTCTTTATTTTTATTTTTAAATTTGTGGTGTAATTAATATAATTTTCTTCAATTCCTATAACTGATTTCTTTCAGGCACAATTGTACACCATCTTGGAACTTTGTCGTGCTTTTGACAAAATATTTAAGGAGCATCTAGATGGAGGGTAAGCGTAGTTCTTGACCTTTAAGTTTGACTGAATATTGGTCTATATGGTTTTTGTATTCATAAGGGATCAAATGAATAAAAGAATCTAAAAAAGAAGTGGTCAAACATTTTTAACTAATTATTATGTCCTATGTTCTTTAAAAAAAACTGGATCATTATTGAATACTGTTTTTGTGATCATATTTAATATATTCATTATTTATGAACTTTTAAAAATGGATCGAAAAAGCTTGGCAGGTCAACCCAGACCGTTTTGACTTATTTTTAAAGGTTACCCCTTTCATTTTGTCACCTATATTTGCTTTGAATTGAAAGTGGGATATTATTAGGGCAACATACCATGTAAAGAAGACATACACATCTACAGAATAAGCTAGTTTTCCATTTGTATGCATAACGTATGTAAGTCCGCATTTAAAATTTAGAATTGTGCTATTATTTCAGGCGGCCCGGAGGTGATAGAATTTATGGAGTGTTTGACAACCAACTTCCTGCTGCTTTGAGGAAGCTTCCATTTGATAGACATCTCTCTCTACAAAATGTTAAGAAAATTGTTTCAGAGGCAGATGGTTACCAGCCTCACTTAATCGCTCCTGAACAAGGTTATCGGCGTCTTATTGAGGGCTCATTGAATTATTTCAGGGGACCTGCAGAAGCTTCGGTTGATGCAGTACGTATTTTTTTATCGTCAATTTTAATGTTAAACTGTTTTCATTGAGCTACACTACTTATCACAGAATTTTTTTAGGTTCATTTTGTCCTAAAAGAACTTGTCCGGAAGTCAATTGGAGAAACTGAGGTCAGACATCACAAGCTTGCTGTATTACTATTATTGATAATATATTTGTATTCTTGTTAGAATCGGCAAAATAGACAGGTCTGAAGGAATAAAAGGGTATTTTTAACATGGTCAAAACAGGTTTGGTTGGCCCAAAACTTTCCTTCGATGAAAATGATTTAAGAGGTTTAATGCTTACAGTTTTTATATTATTTTAATAATAATCTTTTCTTTTGATGAAAATGATTTAAGAGGTATAATGCGTAAAAAACACTTTTGGCAACTCAAATCCCTTCTTTTCTTTTAGCCCACTGAAAGTACAAATAACACGAATTGACTAATAAATGGCCCAGAAATTGGTATCTCTAGCTCTTGTTAAAAGGTGATAAACCTTTCCTTGGTTGTAAAACAGGAGTTGAGGCGGTTTCCAACTCTGCAATCCACGCTTGCTGCGGCTGCTGGTGAAGCATTGGAAAAATTCCGAGATGAAAGTAAGAAAACAGTTGTTCGATTGGTGGAGATGGAGTCATCATACTTAACTGTAGATTTCTTCCGGAAACTTCCTCAAGAAGTTGAGAAAGTAGGGCCTGCTCCTCCACCTGGAGATCGCCGGGCCTCATCTGCAGACCGCAAAAACCCACCTCCAGATCGTGGAATCCCTGCTGCTGACCGTGCAAGCGCAGTTGACCCATTAGGGGACCGATATGCAGATAATCATTTTAGGAGGATAGGCTCAAATGTATCTTCTTATATTGGTATGGTGTCAGATACACTCAGGAGCACGATTCCCAAGGCAGTTGTCTATTGCCAAGTAAAAGAAGCCAAGCAAAACTTACTCAACTACTTCTACACACAGATAGGGAGAAAGGAGGTAATTATCGTTTTACATTTATGATCTTCTGTAATCCTTGTTATAACTTGTTAATGCCTTGATCAATTTTAACCCTGACGTATTTTATCTAAATATTTTTTTTTTGTTTTAAAACAATCAGTGTGTCAAATATGTCACAAATTATTTTTTTTCTTAATAATAGTCTTTCTTTTTGATAAAATGACTTGTGAGCTTTTATGCACTAGAAATGCACTTTGGGATACTTTTGATCTGTTTGTTTTGTTTGAGTTTTTAATCTGTTTGAACAAAACAATAATGATACTCGTCTTCTATTGTAAGGTTAGTTGCAGTTATATATATATTTTCTTTTGTTAATACTACTGTCTTTGAAGTTCGTAATTTGTTTATGTGAACAGTAGTAATCTACATTGACCTGTTTTGGAAATGGGTCGAAATGGCTGATCTATGTTACACACCAGTGTTCCTACTTTTATCTTTTTTAAGAGGCTCAATCTTAAAACAATGTTTTTTTCAGGGCAAACAGCTTGCAGAGTTGCTCGATGAAGATCCGTCTTTAATGTCAAAGAGACTAGAAATCGCAAAAAGACTTGATCTATACAAGGTATCAAAGGAAGAGATCGAAGCGGTAGCATGGGTGCGGTGATCATGGCTCATGATGTTTGGTATATTCGTTTTCTAAATTTTGTTGGTCATTGTTTCACACTTCATTCTGCGTCGGGTTTGGCCTTTGGGTACGTGACATTGATTGTGTTTCTTTTAGATAAAGAAATATGTGTACTACATCTAGAGTTATTTCTAAAACCATTTATTAAATGTCTCATGGCCTCGTGAGAGTTATGTTGGAGTTTTGTTAGTTGGATTTAGCTGTAATTGAAATTTCGCATTTGTTTCTTATCCGTCTTGTCTGTAATATTTTTAGAGTTTAAATAGAAATAAATTTAAAGGATAACATCTTTAGTAAACGATAAATAAGCTAGGACTGAAAAAATAGTGCAAATAATTTAATTGAAAAAACAAAATTTTCATCTTTGCTACCACTGGTACAACCAGTATTACAACTGTTGTGACTATTGCTTTTTTTTTTTTGCCTTTAGAGCAAATTTACAAACTGTATTACAATATTAAGCTCTTAACAATTCGTTCAAATTCCAATTACAAGTTTTAGCTTCAATTCTTGTTATCAACTAGTAAATCAAGCTCTGTGTTGCAATACGGCGTCACAACATAAAATTACTTGAACCATCTAATAAATAGTACAAATACGTTTACTATTACGTGATGTTAGATTTATGAGAAAGTATAGGGTATAAAGTATCTTAACATAAGAAGTGTAGGAAGCCACTAGAATTTGTCACCTGTCAATTTAACCAAACTTCAGTTAAACCTATTTTCTTCCTCCCTGATTTAAACTTTCAGAACATAAACCTAACCCAACGTTTATTCTAACTTCATGATCGAGATCTGACCACCACCATCATCATCATCATCAACACCTACCGCCGATGGCTACATCTGAACGAACCTAGATGTGAAGTAGGTGAATACACACACGTCTTCTTCACCTCCTGATTGTTATTAATCCTTGACGTCAAGGATATCGATATGCTCGAGATCTGTAATCGAAACCGCCACAAACCTCCTGATTGTTCTTCGTGTAGAAACCGCCATTGTTGTACTTGGGAATCGTGTTGGGCGCCATTGTTGTACCTGCAACAAGGGAATCGCCATTGTTGTACCTGCAACCGGTAATTTTTATGGAAGCACTATTAACAATGGCGGCCAGATGTTGGTGTAGTATCTACTGAAGGAATACCAAACTTTTTGAATTTTAATGAAGTGCCTCGATGTTGGTGTAGTTCTCAGAAGAATGGTGCGTCCAAAATGGTCAACAAAGTTGAGATTTGTTATACTCCTGATATAAACTTATAAAAAATTAATGATGCGTCCAAAAAACTCAATAGTGCGTCCAAAAAACTCAATGGTGCGTCCAAAAAAATTAAGGGGTGCGTCCAAAATTGTTAAGAGTGCATCCAAACTTAAATTTGGCATCTGACTTCCAATGTTTGTTGTTCATAACAAAGGTGCGTCCAAACTTAAATTGGTCTCTGACTTCCAATGTTTGCTGTTCATAACAAAGGTGCGTCCAAAATTGTTAAGAGTGCGTCCAAACTTAAATTCTTCGAATATGATGTCTTTATATATCATCTATGAATCCGATTATCATACTCGTCTTCAAGGTATGATTTCGTCGACCAATACAATGTCTTTATTTATTTTGTTAGATTTTATAACTAGTTTTTACTTTTGATTTGTATATCTTATATGAGTTTTGATATATCATCCATCTCTAAAATAATGTTGATTTCTCGAATCAGATGTGCTATTCTTTTTCCAACTAAGTATTAATGTTGATTTTTTTATTTTAGTCCGTGCAGTTCGACTTTATTACTACCATTCATTAATCCAGGATTTAATTATTTTTATTCATTATGTTTCAGCTCTAATCTTATATTTGATCATTCTATTCTAATAAACTTTTGATTAGGCACATTTTATTTTGCATTATCATTTACTATGTATTGTTTTGGCTGCTATGATTATGGTTTAACTTGCTTTTGTAGAGAACTTCTAATATCTTTTAAGATATTAACTAGGCATAAACCTCATCATATTATTTTTGTATAGGTATGACAACTCTTTTTACCCTTAAACTTATTAATTAATGCATGATTGATATTTCTAATAATCTACGGAGATAGAGTAAGTGAGGATCAACTCAATGAGGTTTCACTGAATGAGACGGGCGACATTCTTAAGGTGCGGTTTAATACTTTTTTTCCTTCCTAGAATGGCATGTTGTGACCCAAACCGGTACTACTTGTTACCCGGCACGTATTTCCAATGTTAGTATATATGCAATTCCTTGATTAACCATTTTTGAAACTGCAACCTACTTCAAGTTGTTCCCAGTGCTCTACTGGAAAAGGGAAATGCTACAACTCATGACTAATTTGGATGGATGAGGGGTTGCAATTTCCATTCCAAGAACATTTAATATTGAGATCGATAAAATTGTAAATATATAATGTAACAACCCGTCATATGTATTTTTACTTTCCCATTATTTACGTTAACACTTAATTTGAATTAATTATAATTTAAAGTTTTGTAATGTTTTCATTTGTTGAACTCGTGTGTTCACACGGGATTTAACCTAGTGTGTGTGTGTATATATATATATATATATGTTTAGGTTCTTGTATAAATCCATTTTTTTTTGTGAGAATTGTAAAAACCAATATGGAAGTGACATGTGGCACAAGGTGTTTGAGCATTTTAGTAATTTTTACATACTATTAAATAATGATTAAAATTATATTTTTGGTAAGAGAGGTGAGAGATGTCATAAAAATAGGTAAAGAGAGAGACAGGAGAAAGAGAGAGAGAATTGCTCTGGTCACCATCATTATCGTCATACTAACGTCATAGTGTTTTAACAATAAACGTTCATACCCGTATGTTTTATCATCATATTCTCAACTTTGTGTTTTAACAGTCTCGTATGTTTTATCATCATCTTCTCTATAATCCAATGTGTTTTATCTTCATCATACACAACTAGTAACACATTCAAAAAACACACTAGAATGTACTTTAAAACACACTATAATTTGTTTGTATAATAACTTTCCATCCTTTATCACAACTTCATATGCTTTTCTTTCTATCTGAAAATAAAAAATATAAGAAACCATTTTTGGTATTTTTTTATTTTTTAAATGAATTATTAACGTATAGACATACCGGGCCAAGGTATTTAATGCATTGTTGGTGGTTTTACACGAGTCATGTGGTTTGGTGGGTGTTAAACATGCGGTAATCCAAGGGGTGATTATTATCGCCTGTTGGGTTATGTGTAAAGCAAGGAATGACAAGATCTTTTCTAACAAGGAGTCGAAGGTGGTGGAGATGGTGGCAGACATCAAGACTTTGGGATCTCTTTGGTACAAACATAGATTCAAAGGCGGTGTAGTGGATTGGGATAGGTGGTCTATTTTTTATTTGATGTATTCGTATTGTTTTGTTTGGCTTTCGGCTAGTTATTTCCGTCTTGGAGATAAGCTTGTCTTTTTGGTGGTAATGAAAGTTAATATTCAAATTTTTTTTTATTTGTTTTCATTCTCCTATATCCAACCTGTGTTTTTTAAAATATATCAGACTCAAGAACATAAGCATTATTTTTGCAATTAACGTAAGATGTTAACATGTATTTACCAATAAAAGTATATTTTTATGCTAAGTCATGGATCAACCTTAAAATTCATATGAAAGGTGATTAAATCTTGACCCAAGCAGGTATTTAAAATTATCCATTAGTGTGCCTATTTATCTGAAACCCATATGTAAAAGACTAAAAGGCGAACAAATACGATCAAAATGTTTTTTTCATTTCTCTGTAAATTGAGCAACATACCGAATTCATTTGTATGAAAGAACATCAAAACACTAGTGGTTGTGGTGGTTGATGGCGGTTGTGTAGGTGGCACACAGAGAGAGAGAGAGAGGTGATAGAATTGATTTGAATGTTTCTCTTTATTAACAAATTTCAATTTAACTAGTGGTAGTTACCAGCGCTTCGCCGCAGGCTCGACTGTTGTGTATACATGTTTCGTAGTACGCTTTATTTGAAGGCAAAGTTAGAAAAAAATGTGTCAATGCCTAGCAAGGTGGCATCTTACGCGGACCAATAGAAACATAATATGTGGACGGCCTGACGATACATCCACTCGATAGAACAATTGTATCATCTAGATCACTATACTGGTATTGAAAGTATTAGTCCCGAAAAGCGGCAAAATTTGTTGCCGGTTACGATACCGAAGTGCACAAATTACGTTAACGATCGCGCGTTGAGGGTTTGGTGGACGTTAAACATCGCGCGTCGCTGTCGGAGCTTTTGTTGCATGGACGGTTTTGTAGACATAAAAGATAATATTAATTTACTGTTATTCTCGCATGAGTTTCAAAAAAATACTCGCGGCTAAAAGCTAACAGTTTGGTGGTCAAAGTTAGAAAAAATGTGTCAATGCTTAGCTAAAAGATGTTGCGGTGGATGTGGCTGTAATGCAACTTTAAAGAAGTTGGGTGGTCAAAGTTTAAAATCCTAAAAGCTAAAAGTTTGATGGTCAAAGTTTGAAATCTAAAAGCTAAAACTTTGTTGGTCAAATAAGTTAGTAAGAAAGTTAGTGGTCAAAGAGCAATTATAATATAACAATAAATTATAAAGTAACAAAGGTCTAACACCAAAATATTCATTTTGCCCAAAAAAAAAGTTCCTAAAATAACCACATTGAAGGAATCGAACTTGGTTGAATGCTGTAGAGGTCGACCACATCAACCATCTAGTCTACCAAACTTTTAGTGTATTCTTTTTGTTTAATATTATATATCATTTATACATTGCCTAATAAAAAAAAAAAAGACAAGCAGTGGATGCCACTTGGCATCCACCTATTAGGCACCATAATTTCTAGCCAATAACATTATGTCACTGTAGAAGTGTCTTTTAATTAATATATAAGAGAATAAATGAAATCAGAATACCCACCCCGCAGTACACTTTGTCTTGTCTACATCTCTACATCATCACCACCCGCAGTACACTTTGTCTTGTCTACATCTCGACTGTTGTGTATACATGTTTAGTAGTACGCTTTATTTGAAGGCAAAGTTAGAAAAAAATGTGTCAATGCCTAGCTAAAAGGTGGCATCTTACGTGGACCAATAGAAACATAATATGTGGACGGCCTGACGATACATCCACTCGATAGAACAATTGAATCATCTAGATCACTATACTGGTATTGAAAGTATTAGTCCCGAAAAGCAGCAAAATTTGTTGCCGGTTACGATACCGAAGTGCACAAATTACGTTAACGATCACGCGTTGAGGGTTTGGTGGACGTTAAACATTGCGCGTCGCTGTCGGAGCTTCTGTTGCATGGACGATTTTGTGGACATAAAAGATAATATTAATTTACTGTTATTCTCGCATGGGTTTCAAAAAAATACTCGCGGCTAAAAGCTAACAGTTTGGTGGTCAAAGTTAGAAAAAATGTGTCAATGCTTAGCTAAAAGATATTGCGGTGGATGTGGCTGTAATGCAACTTTAAAGAAGTTGGGTGGTCAAAGTTTAAAATCCTAAAAGCTAAAAGTTTGGTGGTCAAAGTTTAAAATCTAAAAGCTAAAACTTTGTTAGTCAAATAAGTTAGTAAGAAAGTTAGTGGTCAAAGTGCAATTATAATATAACAATAAATTATAATGTAACAAAGGTCTGACACCAAAATATTCATTTTGCCCAAAAAAAAAGTTCATAAAATAACCACATTGAAGGAAGCAAACTTGGTTGAATGCTGTAGAGGTCGACCACATCAACCACCTTGTCCACCAAACTTTTAGTGTATTCTTTTTGTTTAATATTATAGGGGATGGTTCAATAGAGAACTCATTTTATTGAGAGAACTCGAGAACTAAATAATAGCCATTGATCTTAGTAGATCAATGGTTGTGATTAAATGAAATAAAAACAACAACAATAGATGGGATTTTAACAAGGAAGGGTATTTTGGGGAAATATAAAAAGATTTTACTAATCCTTTTATCATTTCAATACCTTCTTCATGTTAACTTTTCCTCTCTCTACCCATCTCTCCAAACAATGAAAAACTAGGGTTTGTTTAATCATGAGTTTATCAATCATTCAAATAACACGATAACCATCAACAATCGATCATATGCATCAAATGTACCGATCCATCAAACAATCGTTCATCAACATCAGGTATCATCGTATTATTCATATTATTCATGTTGCACACGAACCGAGACTATTTGTACTCGTATTACATCGATTAATTAGGCGTTTTGTGTAAGAAAAACACCAAATCGTTAACTAATGCTTCAATGTGTTGTATGTGCAATAAGTTAAATGGTTGTTTCAAATGATATTGTGATTTGTCAGGTGTAATACATGTTTAAGTGAATTGTATGATATGTATTGCACAGATGTTATAGTTTTACGATTGATATATGAATATATTGTATGATATGTATTACACATATGTAATAGTATTGTTATTTCCGTGGTGTATTACACATGTGTAATATAGTACTGTTATGTGTGTGGTGTATAACACATGTGTGTTGTAGAATATATTATGATAGATGTAACTGGAGTTCACATGTGTAATATGATTGTTTTAGCTAATGTTATCAGTGAACAAGCTTTGTATGTAATGTATTGCATATGTGTGATAATTATGCCATGTATTACACATATCTGTCATATGTTGCACATATATGTTATCTTTAACTGTGTTTCACATGTGTAGTATGGTTGTTTTAGTTGATGTTAAATGTGAATAGGCTTTGTATGCAATGCACTACACATGTGTTATGTTAAATGTGAATAGGCTTTGTATGTAACAGTAATTCACATGTGTAATATGCCTGGTGTAGCTTATGTTAATCGTGAACAAGCATTGTATGACATGCATTACACAAGTGTGATAATTGTTCCATGTAAAACACATGTGTGATAATATTATTTTTGATAGTTAGTGTTAAGTTAGACTGATGTGCTTGTCCTATGTTGCATGTATGAGATATCTATACTTGTATTTCACATGTGTGGCAGTCTTGTATTTGTTGATGTTTAGTGTGAATAGGCTTTGTATGCGATGTAATACACTTATGTTATAAATTTTTAATGTATTAGACATGTGTGATAATTTAATTTGTGATAGTTAATGTTAAAATGATATAATGTTTTGTTTGTCATGGGTTTGCCATATGTTATTAATGTAACTGTATTTCAAATGAGTAATGCGATTGTTTTAGCCAATGTTAAATGTGAATAGTATTTCACATAGTGTAATGCTACATGGAAGGAGTTGCGGGTTTGGCTGACACTCCATTGTGTGGAGGAGCTGATGAAGTGATAGGCTATTGAGATCGATTAGCAACCAAGAATATCAAGCTAGGATAAGGGAACGTCAGATTAGGCGACATGAAGAACGAGCTAGAATTATGGCATTGAAGAATAAAAGATTGAAGTTTTTTTATTAGGTCCTTTTCATCATGTATTTTTCTTTTACAATGAATTAACCTATGTACTAATTTTGGATGTATGAATTAATGGATATGTGTTTTGAATTTATGTATGTACCAAGTTTAACGGATGAATGAATACCATTTTAATATAAGTTTGGTTGTTTAAATTTGAATGGCATTTTCGGCTGCATAATGACCCATTTTCACTACAACTTTTGCTACGATTTTGATACAAATTTTCTGCAGTTTTGACCCATTTTGGCTGCAGTATTGACACCTTTTTTGCTGCAGTTTTGGCTGCAATTTTTGACTAATTTCGGCTCATTTTTGCTTCAATTTTTGCTGCAATTTTAAACACCTTTCGGCACATTTTGGCTGCAATTTTTTGACCCATTACAACACATTTTTTGCTGCAGCTTATAACCTATTTCGGTTGCAGTTTTAACACATTTCGGCACTTTCTTGGTTGTAGTTTTTAACACATTTCGGCAAATTTTGTTGTAGTTTTTGGCTGATTGGCACATTTTTATGCAGTTAATTATGACACATTTCGTCTGCAGTTTTGACATATTTTAACACTAACTTGGCTACATGTTTAACACATATTGGCCACAGTTTTCAAGTAAAGTACATTTACATTAATAATAAGATGTATACAAATTGTAGTATAAATTCAAACTAAAGTATATATAACACATGAACATGTAAAAGAATGTTTAAAACAAATGGTATAATTAATAATATATGAATTTGAATATACAATGCATGAATCAGACAACAACATGGCAAGACGAACGCATAACGGACCGGTCTGCAATAACACGTTTAATATCATCAAATGATGACTTGACAACAGTAGCATTGTATTTTTTTTCTTAGAAATTTTCGATAGCCTTTTAACTTGGATCGATTATACCTACAATAAAAACAAAAAACACAAAGTTAGTATATAGTAAACGTGTGATAACAATATTACGTATGAAAAAAATGTAGAGATATGTATAACAGTTAGAACTAAATTTCATGTCATTATTTGTAAGTTATTCAACTCCTACATGCAAAAATAAATGTTAGAACTAAATTTTAATTAATAATATACATTATTATTATTTAGTATATGCACACACTATTAGTTCATGTATATAACAATGTACAAATATAATATTCAATAGCCCAAACATGATGCACATGCGTAATACAGCTTATTTGAATCATACATATGCAATATAATACACAAACACCTATTCACACATAACATTAAAAAACATAAACATAATGGACATGTGTAATACAACTTCATGTGTCTCATATATGCAATACAAAATCAAAACATCCGGTTGCATCTAATATTAAAAAGTTCACGCCTAATGCACACGTGTGATACAACTTACTTGAATAACACATATGCAGTACAAAACATAAGCACTTATTCACGTATAGCATTAGATAGCCCAAGCATAATACACATATGCAATACACATCCTTCTACACATATATCATTAGATTGCCTATATCCATATTTGCACACATGCAATACACATACTTGTATCACATATATGCAGTACATATCATTAAAAAAACAGTCACATATAATACACATATGCAATACATGGATTAAGACATGTACCTCTGTTTGAAAACCATCATAATCCAAATTATTAGATGCAGTGTTAATAGAAATCGAAGAAATAACATCATATAATCTCAAATCTGAATTCTCATGTAAAAATATATGCTTTTATCCTCGTTTACTGTCAATTTCTAATACTAAATTCGTATTAATGACGGAAAATGTTTGAAAAGGTCTCAATCTGTACCAAATCGATTTAAAAACAACAATACATACAAAATCCTAATAAATCGGTATCAATTAACAAAATATATGAAATCGATTGAACGAGTGCTTCAGTTTTGAGAATTTTTGAGCATGTACCTTCAATTCGTATATGTATGAACACGTATTAGGTTTTGAATCGATGTGAAACATGTTATAATCTGGTAAGAGCTTGTTGATAGATGTGATTGGAGTAAGAGATCTAGGTTTAAAGTTGAGGAATATATTTAGGGTTCTATAATTTTCTAAAGTTGGGGAAGATGAAGTTAATACAACTTGACAAAAATACCCCTATACTTAAGGAGTTCTCGAGTTCTCTCCCTAACTATGAGTTCTCTATTGAACCTTCCCTATATATATATATATATATATATAAACCGTAGCAAGTCCATAACATTAACCAACACCACTAATCCCCGCTCAAAATAAATACTGCTTTTTCCCAACGAGTCAACGCCATCAGCCCAACCACTTTCATCGCCAGCATCAGATATGAATTTTGTAAGTCTCTGTTTGTAGTTATTTGATATGGCGTTAGAACTGATTTTCCACACAAGCATGTTCCAATCGATGTACTTTTATACCAATCGAATGATATGATATGATCATGTGTTGTATACAATCGCAATATCATTTCAGGTTTATGTTACCATAGAATAGACTGATAATAATTGCTATTTTTCATTTTAAACGATCTACTACTTTCTTCAACAATGGCATCCATGAGAATTTATATGTCCTGTCCGAGACATTTAATTAGTCCTTAACAAATTAAATAATCTAAACTATTTTTTACAAAGATTAAACGTATAGCAATAAACATAGTAATTAGCAAAATGCATTAGAAATTTAGAATGATTGAAATGGGTATTGGGCTAATCAATGGGCGAATAAGTTTTGAAAATGAGCCTAATTAAGTATAATTCTTTAGTTTTCAATGGTCCAGGTTTTAAGTTTTTAAATGGGGTTTTCATTAAAAAATACGTACATATTCATACATACATACATACACACACACACACATATATATATAGGAATTTTATAAAAAATAAATAAATGAATTTGTGCCCTTGAAAAGTACGTGCCCTAGCCGGGGCGCTCATGGCTACCCTTAGAGCAACCCATTTTCTTCACCGTCTACACAACTGAAACGATATGTCCACGTGTTTATTGAATGTAACAATTAAAATTTTAATTTAATTTCTAATGATATTGGATCCGTAATAAATACCCAATGTTTTCGTTTTGTTGGTTCCATTTTTTATGAAGAGTTTGACATCAATTTCGCACGTCAATGATCCATTCCATTACCTCATCAATTCCATTCCCCCTCCATTTCATTACCTCATTACCATTTCATGTCTTGTTTGGTTGCCATGTGGGAATAAAACAAAACAGGCAGGAAAAGACGAAGGAATAAATCGGAGGTGCGTGGTTGTGGTGGGTGGTTTTCGGTGGCGATGATGGTGGGTGGTGATATGTGGCGATAGCGGCGGTGGTGGGCGGCGGCGACGGTGGTAGCGACGGTGGAAGGTGGAGGTGGACGGTCGTGATGGTGGGTGGGCAACGATGGTGAGTAGTGGCGGTGGTGGGTAGTGGTTGGTGGTAGCATGATGGTGGGTGGCGACGACGATGGTTGGTGGTGGCGACGACGAAGGTGGTGGGTGGTGGCAACGATGGCGATGGGTGGAGGTGAATGGAGGTGATGGTGGGTGGGTGACGATGGTGAGTAGTGGCGGTGATGGGTGGTGGCGGTAGTGGTGGGTAAAGAAAATTGTGGTGAGTAACGGTGGCGGGTGGTGGAGGCGGCGGTGGGTGGGTGACGGTGGTGGGCAGCGTTGGGTGGTGTTGGATGGCGGCGGTGGTAGGTGGTAGTGGGTGGTGGCGGTGGTTGGTGGCGGAGATGACGATGACGATGGTGGTGGGTGGTGATGATGGTGGTGGTGGGTTTTGGTGTTGTTAGTAAAAGGTGAATGAGGGATGGAATGAAAAAAAAAAACATGGGGGGTGGATGGAATGATTTTGAGGGAATGGAATGCCTTGTGGAATGAGTGATTCCATTCCTTTAACCAACCAAACACACTATTTTTCATTACCTCGTAATGGTCCATTCCATTCCCCTCTCATTCCATCATACTAAACGCTACCTAAACGTTAGTACTAGTAGCGTTTCAATATAGAGTTTTTTCTCCTAACCTAAAAGCTTTAAACTCTTTCAACCAAACAAAACTTTTTATTGAGTAAGACCTTTTTCTTAAAAGCTTGAAGCTTAAAGTTCTTAAAAGCTACTTGCCAAACATTCCCAAAGTTTGATGGATCATTACAATAAAAAAGGGAGAGGCTAACGTAAAAAAGGTGTTAGCGTAATAAGGGTAAGAAGGAACAAGAGGCTGACACATGTCCCTAGCCAAAAAGGGTATTATTATCCATCACCATAATTGTTGACTTTTTTCAAGTTTCACCTCCACTTTTAAAATGACAATAACTTTTTCATATGACATTATTTTTTTTAAGAAAAATACAATACGAAACAAGTTTTTTTCTATCCTCTTTCATTTGCATACCCTATTGCTATAGTTTTTTTTAAATTCGTTGGTTTGATAGCTTGCTCGTGCTATGTTCTTCACTTTTTTCATTGTTCATGACTAGCTTGTTCTATACATTAACTGAGAACTATTTGTCATTGTAATATGTCAAAAAGGAATGAAAGTAATAAAAAAAAGTTCATATGGGTAGTTTCTTGTGAATCAATGAAAATGCAGAAACATTAAATCTCATCGGGTCAACAACCTTGTTACAGAACGTAAACACATCTTAATACTAATAGTTCTCAAAGTTTATTACCTAAACAATTGAAGATTATTATCTAAATAAGCAGGAGAAATGCAGAAAGTGTTGATTTCATGTGATTTAAGCAAATAATAAATGAAAATAAATAAGTAGATATCTTCGTTTAACAACTCAAAGACCTGGGTTTGACAAACGCAAGTTATACCTGATAAAAACGCTAGTTATACATGATAAAACGCAAGTTATACTTGATAAAAAGATGCAAGTTATATCTGACAAAGACGCAAGTTATACATGATAAAACGCAAGTTATACATGATTAAACGCCTGTTATACTAGATAAAATGCAAGTTATACCTAATAAAAAGATGCAAGTTATATCTGACAAAAAATGCAAGTTATATCTGACAAAAAAACGCAAGTTATACATGATTAAACGCAAGTTATATTAGATAAAACGCAAATTATATCTGATAAAAAAAGGCTATTTATATCTGACAAAAAAACGTAAGTTCTATCATGATAAAACGCAAGTTATCAACCCAACAATTTAAAAAAATGTATAGCAATATGGTATGCAAATGAACGAGGATAAAATGCTTGCTTTTATCGTGTATTTTTTTAAATTATGTCGTATGGAAAGGTTATGTACGTTTAAAAAATGAGGGTGGAACTCAACAATTATAGTTTATACCTATTTTGCCATTCCCCTCCTCTTTTAGAAACTCAACGCATACTTTTTCATTTTAATCTCATCCATTGATTTATTTTGATTAAAAAGCCTAAAATCTTTCTTATCCTCCGTAAACTTTCTCATAGAAAAATATAAGAGTAGGTGTGACCATTATATCTCTTTTAGTTTTGAAATATCTTTTAAATATCAAACCATTTATTCATTAAAAGATTTCTTATTCGAGTATACTCTTGTATTTTTAGTCCATAAAATATTAAAGATTAAATTACCAAAACCGTCCCTGTGGTTTGATCAAATTTGCCACTCCAGCCTAATTTTTTAAAAATTGCTTGAACAGTGCCTGACCTTTGAGAAAATAGGCCAAAACAGTCCAACGACTTAACCCAGTTAACTTTTCTTCGTTAAGTCAGGGGCATTTTCGTCACATCACTTACAATTTAAAAAACCCATTTAACACAGTTATCCCCTTTATAAATCATGCTTTTTCCCCCAAACCATTGTAAACCCTAATTTCAAAACCAACGATCCAAATCCTTCTTCCCTCCCAATTTGATCTATAATCAACATGGTTGTTTGCTCATGTGGTGCTGGAACTGTTATCAAGACTTCGTGGACATCAGTAAACCCTGGCCGACACTTCTATTGTTGTAATCGAAAGGTAAGTTTTCTAATTGAAAACTTAAAGTTGTTAATTTTTTAATTTCTAACCAATGTGTGCTGATAAGGAGGTGGTTGTGGCTTTGTTGCTTGGATGGATCATTACTGTGTGCATGGGGTGGCCCTTTCAAACTTGTCTGTCGAAAATGCCGATTGACACAGTCCAACAGAAGATTGAAGATATATTTGGTTGGAACTTGGGTGTTAATCATTTTGTATTGTGTGTTATTTGGGTCAGACAAGTCAAGTGGGTCAAATAGTATGTAGTTATGATTGTATTCATTTGGAATTCTCATGTATCAGTTTCATGAATGAATTAATGAATGAATGTATGTTGTTTCAATGCAATTGTTTTTAGCTAATTGTTATGTGTTAGTTTCATGTATCAGTTATGGTTTATATAGCAGTTGAACAAATGGGTCATGCAGGTTTGTAGTATTGTTCAAATGGGTCATGAAAGTGCAGGTTTGCAAATAAAATGGGTCATGCCTAAGACTTGTGTACATGGTTGATGCACACTGCTGCAGCCTATTTAGTTGTGCACAAATGGGTCATGCACATGTTTGATACACATGGTTGATGCACACTGCTGTAGCCTATTTAGTTTGCAAATCAAATGGGGTCACCTGCAAATGTGCACATTAAACATCGTGGGTTGCTAATGTGCTGTTTTGAAAGGAAACTTTTCCTAATGGGTCATAAGTCAACTGCAAAAGTCAACAACTTATGCTCAACAACATACAGATAAGTGGAAACAACAAAAAACAACATAAGACATTCATAAGACATTGATAACAATCAAAATAAGTCAACCATACCAAGACCCATATGTTCCTAAATGTCAACACACATCCAAAGTCAAGATACAATCAAAATACATAAACATAAACATAATATTGTTCAAATGTCATGACACAACCAACATAGCCTATTAATCAACCACTTGGGATCCACCATCCTGAGTGCCATTTCCATTGCCACCACCATCACAGCTGCCACTACCACTGCCAACCTGGGTAGTCTTCTTCAGCCTGCATGATCTCTTGCTATTCCCCTTCTGTTTGCAGAGAGCACAAGTCATTGTCTGACCTTCTCTTGGCAGTTTACCCTTGTCTGGAATTACTAGCCCTGTAAACTAAGAAGTATGATCAACTTGGCTAGCTTGACTAGATTTTGCCATTTCTTCTGCAGATCTTTTTCTTGCCTTTTTTGGCTTGCCTAGTTGCTTGTGATGCTTTGGTGGGGTTAGGGTGGTTGGGCAGTTAGATTCTGGCCAAAAATCCATACCATTGATTGGAGCAATGGTACATTCATACACTCTCTTCCAGGTTTCCAACCAGTAAACCTCATCAACCCACCTCTCAGGTATGCCATCACCTCCATGCTCTACATAACACCATATGGCAACCACTGCATGCTTGCATGGTATGGTAGTCAGGTCCCACTTCCTACAGGAGCATGTCTTTTCTTCAAGGTTCACAGCCCTCTGGTCTTGTGTAGCGTAGCATAGCATGTAACTTGGTTCCTGGATTCACCTGTATTTAACACAGATAGTCAAAATGTTTTCTAGCAGCATTAAACATCAACCCAAATTAGTATAGGAAACATACATGTCCATATCACATTGTTTTATGATGCCTTATTTTTTATCTTCTCAAAAGTCTTGGTTGCAGCAGGAGTTAAAGGCCCACCAGTCTTTGCAATCAGCTTCTTAACAGCCACAATCTTCTTCATGAGGTACTCCCTTTTATATATACAAGGTAAGTGATTATAGGTTTGTCCCTACCACCAATGATATGCATGTTGAATACTTCACATATATTGTTCAACACCATATGACACTTTGGCCTTCCTGCATGCATTATTGTTCAAGGACATACTAAATTTCGGTTTTTCTGACATACATTCTAAGCACATTAAACATAAGATGAGGCATACCATTAAAGTGAGATCTTGACCAATGTTTTGGTGGGATCTTTTTCAGCCATTCATGCAATGGTTTATCAGTTTTGGCTACTGCATTCATAGCCTTCTCCCAGCCTATTGATGTGGTCACACTTGAACAACTCTATAGCAACTCCTTGAACACCTATCCCCTCCATTTGGTTTTCATGTTCTCATGTATATGCCTCAGACAGTACCTATGTACAGCCTTTAGGTATAGCCTAGCAATAGCTGGTATGATACCCTGCATAAAAACATATGGCAAATCATCATTGAATGACTTAGCATAAATAACATAATAAGGAAACAAGAAATAAACTTACCTTATGCCTGTCACTCATAAAAGTGAATTCAGAATTGGGACCAATATCCAAATCATCTCCCAAGTTCACCAAGAACCAACTCCAAGTTTCCATTATTTCTGCTTCTACCAATGCATAAGCCACTGGATAAATTCCATTGTTACCATCCATACCTACATAAGTTAGAATCTGTCCAAGAAAGGGTCCCTTCCTGAAACAACCATCCAAACCTAGGATTTCTCTACCACATAACCTTCACTCATCCTTCAGACCACCTAGACAAATATAATTCTTCTAAACTGCCTTGTAGGGCTATTTGGATTGTATGCCCTCTCTACATCAATTTTGATTGATGTTCCAGGGTTAGATCTCATTAACTCATCACAGTAATCCCTAAGCTTCTCATACTGATTACTATAACAACATACTATTTTTTGCAGTTGCTTTCACCTTGGCCCTAAACATCTGGTTTCTTGTCACCTAAACCTACATATTCTTCTGAACAATATCAACTAAAGCAGTTATTGTTATGTTTGGACTTGCCTGAACAATATGCTCTATCTCCTGAGCCAACTAAGAAACTGTGCATAATCTAACACCCCGACATTGAAGACAAGAATGATATGTGCTTAAGGTCATCACAACCTAAGCCCCAACTACCTCACTATAGGAGATGTGCAGAGCAAAAGGACAGGTGCGTGGGGGGGGGGGGGATTTCTTTCTAAGTTTCTTGGGTTTTGATGTGGAGGGTTCGGTCTCTCCTTTTTTTTCACTATTTTAGGTGGGTTTACAGAAATTCCCCCAACTTTGACTTATCTGCATTAATGGCACATCTACCACCAAGTTGCGGATTAATACCCTGGCAAATAACCCTGAACCTAGACTTATCATTCTTCACAATCCTAAGTTGCCTCCTGGTTTCCACAGCAAAGTCCTTCACCATCTTCTTTATAACAGCTCTAGAAGTAAATGTTTTAGTAAGATAAAATGGACAGTCACCATTCTTTGATTTGCCTCTCCTCTTCTGTACATTCCCACAAATCCAAATATGTCTGATATGAGAATTCTTCCTCATCAGACTTATTAACATCTTCACAAACCTTTCTGTCTTTTAAAGTTTCTTAGTCTGGGACTATATGTTCAACAAATACCTCAATTAGCTTCTCAGTCTCAGCTAGTTTGAGTAGTTCTAATACTTGTTTATCAAATAAGATTGGTCTTAATCCAGTATCAAGACTTTCTCCTGGCTGCCTATAAAAAAACCTAACTTCATCACTCTCTAAGTACCCTAGTTCAGACAAAAAGTCATACAAAGTTACCACAACAAACCAATTAGAGTGCACATGATCAATGTAGTTAACCTTGCCGTTTAGATACATCGTAGCTACCTCAAGGTCACTAAACTCACCTGCATGATAAAGCTTAATCGAAAACTTATGTTTGCTTGAACCTATACAATCATAGAAACAGAGGTTAGTGACAATAGTTTGAGTTACTAAGACAAAGACGAAAAGTGTTGTACTGACCATATTTTGAGTCATGATCAAATTCCTGATCGTCTTTCCTCACACGCCATCCTTCGTCGTCGTCCATGATCAATGTCACAACAGGGGAGATCAACAATTGCAGAGGATTGTGGTTTTGGAGGGAGAAGAAAAGCAGAGGGAGGGTAATGATGTGAAAAGAAAACAATTAGGGTTAAAAAGGGTTATGAAGGGGATAAGGGTATAACTGGGTTAACTGGGTTTTTAAAATTGTAAGTGATGTGACGAAAATGCCCCTGACTTAACGAAGAAGAGTTAACTGGGTTAAGTCGTTGGACTGTTTTGGCTTATTTTCTCAAAGGTCAGGCACTGTTCAAACAATTTTTAAAAGATTGGGCTGGAGTGACAAATTTGACCAAACCACAAGAACGATTTTGGTAATTTACTCAATATTAAACGATAACTTGATTAAGACCAAATAATAATAATACCTATAATATAAGTATATAACATGTGAAAAGAATGTGGCAAAATTGAAATAAATAAACAAGTAAATAATATCCATTTGTATAGAAAAGCCAATTAAACCACGAAAGCCAACTACTCTAAAAACATTTCCATTACCTACATAGGAAATCATATGTTTTAAATTTAGTAAGTTTCAATTCATATCTGCATATATTTTTGTATCTTGTTGTGATCAGTTTAAACACTACAGCTATCATGGAAGATGGAATACAAGCAACGTTACTTCGACGCGAAGAAGAGGAAGAAGGGGACTTGAAAGGCAGGATATGGGACGAATCAAGAAAGATATGGAGGGTTGCATTACCAACAGTCATATCTAGAGTATGTGCATTTGGAACCATTGTTGTCACACAATCATTTATCGGCCATATTAGTGACATTGATCTTGCTGGCTATGCTCTTGTTCAAACACTCACTGTCCGCTTTGTCAACGGAATCCTTGTAAGTTCCTTATTGTTAATGCATTGCTGCTTAGAAAGTTAAAGATGTTGTTTTGACCTGCAGTTGGGAATGTCTAGTGCAACCGAAACGCTTTGTGGTCAAGCGTTCGGTGCAGGGCAACACCACATGATGGGCATTTACTTGCAAAGATCATGGATCGTTGACTTAATTACTTTAACTGTCTTACTCCCGATTTTCATCTTCGCTACACAAATTTTCAAACTTTTTGGGCAAGACGAGGCTGTAGCGAATAGCGGTGGTTATATCTCTCTATGGTTCATCCCTTTTGTCTACAATTATGTCTTCAGCTTGACCATACAAATGTACCTACAAGCACAGTTAAAAAACATGGTCATTGCTTGGCTTTCGCTCTTCCAATTCGGTATCCATATCCCTTTGTCTTTGCTTCTTGTGTATAACCTAAACCTTGGGGTTGCTGGTGCAATGATTGCACTCTTCTTGTCATCATGGCTTCTTGTCATTGGAGAATTCGTTTACATATTTGGCGGTTGGTGTCCATATTCTTGGAAAGGATTTACCGTTGCCGCCTTTAAGGATCTGTTTCCTGTTGTCAAGCTTTCCATATCTTCTGGTGTCATGGTCTGGTAAGTAAGTCAAATATGTGTTTTTTTTTTTTTTTTTTTCGCGCAATAAAAACTTGTCAATGTTTTTATAACTATTGTGTATGTAGCTTGGAGCTATGGTACGACGCTGTGCTAGTCTTGCTTGCAGGGTACATGGCAGATGCAGAGGTTGCTATATCTGCTTTCTCCATATGGTATCAAAATCTTGTTGGGAGTTTGCTTATTATCCGTTCGAGTTTTATCTGAGAAATTGCTAAATTGTTAATATTTTGCAGCCTGAACATCAATACATGGGAGTTCATGATCAGCTTTGGTTTCTTAGGGGCAGCATGGTAATTGGACATATCCAATACTTCATGTAAATCATTTGTTATTTTAAAAAAATTATAAGAAAAATGAACAGAATGTGTTTTGTGTGTTCCACCCGACCCGTTTGGATGGACACAGAAAAGCTATATGTTACAAAAGTTATATCGTATTGTGCAGTGTCCGTGTTGCAAATGAGTTAGGGAGAGGAAACGCGAAAGCAGCAAAGTTCTCAATTAAAGTCTTGCTGGGGACTTCTATAGCGATCGGAGTATTTTTCTTCGTTCTGTCCTTGATTTTTGGAGAAAAAATTGCCTACTTGTTCACCAATGATGAAAGAGTTGCAGATACAATATCAGACCTGTCTTTGTTGCTTTCGTTTTCGATTCTACTCAATAGCGTTTATCCTGTTCTCTCAGGTGATAACTAATGAGTCGATTGAGGTTGTGTCTTATCCCAAACGTGTCAAATGTAAATAAAAACTGTTGTTTTGACATCAGGGGTAGCGGTTGGTGCTGGAATGCAGGGTAGTGCTGCAATTGTTAACCTCGTTTGCTTTTATGTTATTGGTATTCCAATAGGGGCATTGCTTGGTTACTTGACTAACCTTCAAGTAAAGGTATGCAATATTTGGATGAAAATATATATTCAAAGTTTCTTCGATTATGAACAGCGACGTGGTATTCTATTTGACAGGGAATATGGATGGGAATGATTGGAGGCTTTGTTACAGAGACAATCGCGCTTATATATATGGCGTGGGCAATCAACTGGGACGAGCAGGTAAACATGACGCGTATCTTTTTTTTAAGATATTCATGAATTAATTCGTGTTTATTGCGGATAGACAAATGTTTTACATCGAGTATTGTAGGTTAAGAAGGCTTCAGAACGGCTAAACCGGTTTTATGTGGACTCACCTGAAAATCCAGAGTAGATGCATTGTATTTATATATATATATAAAGATAACTTTTTTTTTTTTTTGGTATATCATGTCACAGGATGTTGTAGTTATTAGTTATTACTATCCCCATATACAGGGTTTCCATTTTTCATTGTAATCATAATTCAAAAGATAGTTTTCTATAATTATATTGGTTTTGTTATGGTACGAAACATCCACCCTAAAAGTATCCAGGGGCTAAGCTTGGAAGTTGAGTAGGAGGGGGCTCAATTTTTTCGATCGTTAGTGTCAAATCGGCATGGGCCAGACTCAATCCGGACTCAATTTACCTACGAAAATCGTAAATTTCCACTACAGCGCCAAAAAACAGGGAGGGTCAGGGCCAGTGGTGGATCTAGGCTACAAAATCAGTAGTAACGTTTTTCATTTTTTTTCATTTTAGTAGCAACGTTTTCCAAATTTCGTAAAAAAAACAATTTTTCCACTACGCGCGCGAAGTTGAGCCGCAACTTCCGCGACCGTTGTTTCTTCCCTATGTCCGCCCCTGATCAGGGCCACCCCTAGCTCCTAAGATCCTTCGCCTATGAAAGTATCCTTATTTTCGCATGCTTTTGAGTTTTGACATGCTTATATATCGTAGAGAATCGCAACATAATTTCAAGTCTACGATAAACTGATACTCAGGCGCGGACCTAGCATAGAGCTAGGTGCCGCGTCCGTTGCTGCTAAACTTCGCGCGTGTAGTGAAAAATTAGTGGAAAATTTGGTTTTTTTTTTAACGAAATTTAGAAAACGTTGCTACTAAAATGAAAAAAATAAAAAAACGTTACTACTGAAATTCATTTCTAGATCCGCCACTGCTAATCCTGCTGCTAGTTTTCAGAGTATTAATCGATCAACGCTCTTCAGCGTCTACATAACTCGAACGATATGTTCCCGGTATTAGGGGTGGGAAACCCCTCGTTAATTACAGGAAAGATTAAAAAAAAAACACATGAAAACACAAGATATCTTGAATGCATTTATTTACAAAGCAGAGGTTGTTATTATTATTATTGTTCCTGTTGTCTACAGAAAGGATGCGAAAGCAACTGCGAGGCTGTCCATTCTCTCCCCGAATCTTTATCCAAACAACACTCTATAAAGCTCCTAAACTCGTCCGACACCCCTTCAGGCAAACTCGGCGGTTTGCCAAAACATATCGCACACATGAGCGTCACCCAGTCCGGTTTCTGACCGTTTGGCAACAGCGGAAAATGACCCATATACAGTTCCAAAATCGTCAACCCTAAACTCCATATATCACCAGAGTAACCATTATAATTCGCACCATAGCTATCCGGGTCAAACCGTTCCGGACTCATGTACGCGCACGTACCCACGTATGAATTGCACGCGTCTAGTGTCCGACACATAATCTTACTAACTCCGAAATCAGCAATCTTTACTTCCATGTTTTTATTCACTAAAAGATTCGCGGGCTTAATGTCCCTATGAATGATCTTATGACCATGTAGGTAGTTAAGCCCGTTAAGAATCTGTCGCGCCACGTTGGCGAGTGTACGTTCAGTAAACACGCCAACGTTTTTCGCGACAGACTCTAGTGTACCGCGTCCATGTATTCCATTAATATCGCAATATCCCCATCCGGCTTTTCGAATATCTCGTGGCATTTAACCACGAATGGGGAATCTGTTCGCCGTAGGATCTCCATCTCTCTAAATATTTGTCGCCGCATCATTGGATCGCTATTCGCGTGTACAACTTTTAGAGCAAAAATATTTGATGTTTTTTTATGAACCACTTTGTAGACAGTACCACCGTTTCCGTGTCCGAGAACTTGAACTGTCTCGTACTCGGAAACGGCGGTTGTTGTGACGGATGGAGGGAGAGGGAATCGAGGAGGTCGTTCGGGTAACCTGAGACCCAATTTTGACGGGCGACGATCACGAACAAGTGCCATTTAATAAATTATGTTAGGATATGAATGTAACTATGTAAGCGAAGCTAAAGGATTATATATAAGTGAGTTGAAAAGCACGTGGTTTGGAATTTTAAAGTGATAAAAAGACGTACGAAGGCATAAGGAGGGTCAGGTGGGACCAAAACATTTTAGATTCGTCTGTATTTAGCCTAAAAATATTCAAGGATTTTGTCTTTAACTTGATTCATATTTTTTTTAATATTATTTTTTTTTTTGTGTTTAGTGACATATAATATTAAATGTGAAATTGGCAATTTGCCCAAGAGAGTGGTTGTCTCAATTCTTATCCTGAACTATCATGTGTGACAATTTCTTCCTTCAAGTTTTTTAGTGTCCACATTATTATTGATATTATTTAGTGTCCACATCCCTAACTTATTTTTTTTAAATACAAAAATATATGTCTTTTACATCTTAAATTTGGAAGATAGAATAACTGAATAACTGTTTTTTTTTTTTTTTTTTTTTTTTTTTTCATTTTAGGTGTACTGAAACATCAAGAAGGTTGTCAACAAAAAAAAGTTGTAAAGGGTAGAATATGAAATTTAGATGAGTATTATGGAGTTGTTTTATAATTTTGAGTGGTTGAGGAGTCTTTTCATCCATGGTGGCTAGGCAGCAAGTGGGTTTGTAGCTTGTCTTATCCAAGCGCACTCAAATGTCACGCAAGTTCGTCGTAACCGATTGTTATTGATTTATAAACAACTATAAAAGATGTGAGGCGACAAAGGGGAAAATGACCCATTTATCATTTTCTATCTTCTCCGCTCATAGAATATGGACATCATTGTTATTATTTTATTATACATCTAAGCACGTGGACCAACCTAACGGGACACTTCATTAATAATTTTTCAACATCGATATTTCTATCACTTCCCTAATTCATTTAACTAAAACAATTTTTTGAAAGCAACGCTTCACTAATCCGTTTATTTATTTTTAATAAATAATACATTTAAAAGTATAGTTAATAACTTATTTTTCTTTAAAAAATAACTTATAAAATGAAACATTAAACTAAACTTTATTTAAATAAATAAAAGTTAAATTAATTAGAAAATAATATTAATATAAATATAATTATAACAATAGTTCAAGAACCTAATTTTAAAAAGAAAACAAAATTAGACTTTAATCAATAGTTCAAAGACCTAATTGAAAAAAAAAATTCATCTTCAACCCCCACTTCCTTTCCTCTAATCTTCCTTTTGCAAAAGAATAAACCATTAAGTCGATATTTAAAGTCAATAAAAAATAAACAAAACATTTAACCAACCGTGAACTTCTTCACGTAAACTCTCCAGGATCCAGTATCAGCACCACCGACGGCCCTGTTGTCGTGCTGGTAGTGGGGTATCCGTGAGATTCACGGTAAGCGCCCCGTCCTCTCTAAGAGTTTAGTATGCCTTACTGTGATGTGCCCGTTTAAAAGTTTCATAATTTATATTTAGAGTTAAATGCCAATTTCGTTCTAGAAATTTGGTCCAGTTTGCCATTTCAGTACAATTTTTTTTTTGCAATGAAACCCCTGAGGCTTGGATTTTCTTGCTATTTTCATCCTTTTCACTAACTGAGTTTATTTTTTTGTTATGTCAGGGGTATTGTAGTCATTTTACCTAGTTATTTTTGTTTTTCTATTTTTTTCAATATTTTACTTTCTTATATAATAAAATCAACCCTTACCCCCTCCCCTCCCCCCTCTTTCATTCTCCCTCCCTCCCTCCCTCCCTCCCTCTCTCTCTCTCTCTCTCTCTCTGCTCTCACACACACACACACACACACCTAACCTATTCCACACACCTGCATCCTTGGTTTAGTTTCACTCAAAACCCCACCACACATAACCATCCCTTAAGACCACCACCAGATCCAAACCACACCTCCATAATGAAGATCATCCTCACCGTCCACATCTTCCTCACGTGCTAAACCCTCACCAGATCATACCTCATCCAATAAAAATCCACCAAAAAGCAATTATTACTCACCAGATCGTAACAAACCAATCAACCAACACCAATTCTAGCAGTCGATGGTCTCGTGTTCGATCCTCATCAATAAAACGTGAAAAATTTAATTTTTGTTTCTCTTCGTTGAACCACCACCTCCACTATAATAATAGATGTAAACAGCCCCTCTGTTTACAGATTTCAATACCATCTTCATCATTATTTCATGGCTGATGATAGCGGGGTCTCTGGTCACCAAAATGGCGGTGACATTCACTTAGAGTTCCGGCAAGGAAGGCTTGAGTTATGGTGGATCGTATGTGGATAGATGCTGGTGATGTAGCTGATGACAAAGGTCAGACTTTGATTAATAATAGTAGTAATTAATAGTGTTTGTTACAATAACTGGAATAATGATAGATTATTGTTTGATTGTTGATGATTGATGGCTGAATAGGTAATGGGTTATGAGTGGTGGTTACAGGTGCTGCTGGTGGCTTGAGGAAGTAAACAATGGAGATGAAAGGATTTAGCCATAATTGTTTGTATGGAAGCTCGGGTCAATGGTGATCATCAGGGACGGTGAAGACGGAGGTGTGGATGTTCACGGTGGTAGTTATAGGTACAGTGGTGGTGGGGTTTAGTGGTTTGTTGGGTATTATTAAAACTAGTAGAAATGCCCGCGCGTTAAGGCGGGTGCATCTGTTTTGCCCCTTGTGCATCGTGTTTGTTGGTTATTCATTATGATGAAATAGAAATCAACGATGTATAAAATATATGCTATTAAAAATTGAAGGCAGATAAGTATGCCATCGTAGAGCGGTGCTTAGCGTAGTGAAGTGGCGTTGTATCTCTTAATGACCATAAGATTGTAGTGGAAGTGATGTAATTACTATATGGTGTGCAACATATTTCTATTATATTAGGGCACCCGCGAGATGCAGCGGAGTCAATGATTTGCATAGATACTCTCGTTTTATGTTAGTTTAACAAGCGCCGTAACAAATATATTGGACCAAACAAATTAGTAATCAATATAGTTAAAACTACCAAATCGACTGATAAGAATTTGTCTTCTTTTGGATATGTAAACAATTGGTGACTTCGTGAGATCAGAAACTTAAATTTTATTCCTAGAAGCTTATAGCAGCAGAGAAAACAAAAAAACATCGAGGAAGATCATGACGTTGCTTATGAAGTATCTCTACCATATTTGCTTGTATAAACGTCAAGCCTGCATATATCGCTCACTTTAATGGGTTGAAATGTGTCATGGGTTGGGTGTGACATCCGTCACCCTCGTCTTTCATCTAATTGACAATAATAGCCCTTCAAATATTTTCATTATAGTCTCTATAAGTTTCGTCGTTTTTAAAATTTAATTTTAGAGCGAACTAAAATTTTATCATTTATAATTATTATGGATCGGGTATAAGTTTTAATCAAATGCGTATGTTGAAACGTATTCGTAAAAGAATCTATAAGAAAATTCAAGTTTTATGAAGTTTAAAAGTGTTTAAGTTAAGTTTTGTTAACCAAGTTAACTTTTTATAAAGGAAAACTAACCAAGTTTATAATAGAAACAAACTAAGTTATGATTGAGGGATCTTTGTAGATTAGGTTATCGGTTTGAACAACTTCAGGGGCGAAGTATTATTGGGGCCAGGGGTGGCCCTGGCCCCCCTGTTTTTTTGGCGCAGTAGTGGAAATTTACGATTTTTATAGGTAAATTGAGTCCGGGTTAAGTCCGGCCCCCGCCGATTATCCACTACCGATTGAAAAAAATTGAGTTCGGCCCCCGCCGATTCCGAAACCAAGCTTCGCCACTGAACAACTTGATGATGTAGCAGTGGCGTTTTCGTAGAATTAGGCTTTTATTTTCTGTCATTAACGTTTCTATTGATGTTAACCTTGCCTGATCGATCCATACAATCTTGCATGATGCATGCAGTTGTCTCCAAAGTTAATGTTAGTTAATTACTTAATTACTTGTAGGTTAAGTTTGCTATCCAGTACATTATGCGAGAGTTATCCTTAAAAAGGCAAAATTCGTTATTGTGGAGTTGAATATCGTAAGACTACAGGGAGAGGAGGGGGAAAGATGGGGTGAAGCGCCATGTGGGGGGGAAAAAATTGTGGGGAGTGAAAGGAAAAAAAAAAGGGGTGAAAGGAATAATATTATATATTGTGTTAAAGTTAAAAAAAATAAAAATTGGCCAATCAAATGAAGACACATGGCATCCCCCCCCCCCCCCCCCCCCCCCCCCCCCCGGCCTCCTCTCCCCGCCTGCCTCTCCCGCCCACTCCTCCACGCCCACAGGGGGCGATGTTCCCGCCTGTGGAGCAACTTCCCGCACTCTTCTCCCGCCCCACTCCCTCCACTCTAAAGGTGACAACAATCTTTATTAATTCATTTTAGCACTTTAATTATATTGTGAGCTTGTGTACTCATGAAGTAAATATATATCAAATATTTCATCAAACAATTGAATTGTAATAATAAACAATATAATTCCGAGGTATATTTTTCTCTATTCTTCTAATATGTTGTTAAAGGTATAGCTTAATAATCACTTCTTGTGGTTACCTCCCTGGTAATTAGGGGGGACTGGGCACTCTTAGCAAGGGATGTTTGGTTATGGTTGCCGTGTGATAATACTGTCGCCACTCCTTCGGCAACGGTCAAATTTTTTACTGTAGATGTAACTGCTCGATAAGATGTGATTTTGATGATGGGTATGGATTTGACATGGCGAAGAGGGGTTGAAACTTGAATGGGGCTCGGCAAAGTTGCCAAGAGTGCCCCGTCCCCTCTTAGAGAGTTAAATGGAAATGTAATTCTGTCGTTTTATGGATGGCAAAGTCAATTTTCATTGTTTACACCTTTTTAGTCTTTTCTTAAATAAAAATTAAAATTCTATTATGGGTACATCTCTAAATTCAAATTAAGATTAACCCCACAAATTATTTTGAAAATAGATATCTGAAATGTTGATGGTTAAATTTGTTATGAAAGTAGATCTTGTATGGAGGGTACTATGTTGCATGGACAATGTCGTCTTCGACACTAATAGAATATAAGAAGCAAAGGGCTGCAAGTGGTGAGCTTGTTCATGCCATGGATGCTGTAAGATGGTGTACTGATTACCTCGTTGAGGCGCACCCTCAATCCCGTGTACTTTATTAAGAGGTACAATTTTGATTTTAAGTTGCATATGATCATTTGATTAATTGTTGCAATCAGAATCTATTTGTCATCTCATTACAAATTGAAACTCTATATCATGAGTTTGATGCAAGTGATTTGTGAATTCAATGAAAGTAAATCTCCAACTTCAATGTGAAGTAACTGGACAAGATGTTGCATGAATTTTTGCATAGGTGATTCTGCACAAAAATTAGATTAGTGAAAATTGATAATCGGATTTATGTACTTATGTGTTCAAATGTGAACAGATCGCTATTATGCTATGCATGTTATATATGTGATTTTGTTCAGATTGTTTCTATGCTTTTGGAGAATCGACCACTCAATCCTCATTCTTCGAAATATCGTAAACAGGTGCTTGTAGTGTTCTTCTCATCATACACTGCTTTCTTTTGCAATACATAAATCTGAAATTATGTAAGTTTCTATCTACAACTTTTGAATGATAAATGTCATCACTTCTTTAAAAACTTAATAATGTTGTGCATTTGATTAATGAGTGTGAGACTGAGTGTGAATCTGACCATATTCAACTTGAGCAAGGCCAAGAAGTTGCCATGGAGGCTTGGTTGTGTTGGCTAAAACCATATGTAATATGTATATAAACCTGCATCGTTTTTACCTTTCTGTTGAGTTGATTTAGATAAAGTGATTAAAGTTTTTAGTTTTTTACTCCATTCTCCATTGCAGCTTATTAAGTTAAGTTAAATCTCCACCATGATGCAAAAGGTTCTTAATTCCTAGTTCAAGTGCTATCAAAGTATGTCAACTTGGGCTCTATTGTTTACTTAAGAGTAAACATCAAGGGCATATAAACAGTGGCGGATCTAGAAACATTTTTCAGTAGTAACGTTTTTTATTTTTTTTCATTTTAGTAGCAACGTTTTTCAAATTTCGTAAAAAAAACCAAATTTTCCACTAATTTTCCACTACACGCGCGAAGTTGAGCTGCAACGTCCGCACCCCCTCCCCATAAACTAGATCCGCCCCTACATATAAAGGTTTCCTTCGCATTGTTAGGAATGAAATTAGGATAAAAAAAATACGGGTGTGGCTTTTTTTTTGGGTAGTACTTTCACAAGTATAATTATTTATTTTATACCACAATTTCATTTTAGTGGAACTACAAGGTATAAATGGAATGTTGTCTGATGCGTGTTGATATATATATAAAAATGTGCACAAGTTAAAACCCTAGACTCAACTAAACCACGCACAATCGGCAAGTGTACCGTTCGTTGTAGCAAGCGAATAAGACCAGGTATCGAACCAAAGGACTCAATTAAACACAGAAGATTAAACTATCACTGAATTACTTGTTTAAATTAATAACTAAGGGGGGTTTTAAATTGAAAATATAAAAATTGATTAACTATTAATTAACTAAATTACCCTAAATTAAATTAAATTAAAAACTAATTAAAACTAAAATAAAAACCGAACTAAAGTGATGGAAAAATCAAGCAAAGGAAAGACTGGCTACCTAGGTAAGAATCCTTAGACATAATACTCAATCCTGACGAAGAAACCCGTTTGGAGACCCTAATTTCATCAAGCTACTCTCCTCCTGCAGGTAAGTCTAGTAAGCTAGAATCAAGGCGGGACACGTGTAGAAATGCTAAAATGGAATTGGATCGCCCTAGCGTACCAAAATCCCATAGAAATCAGGTTAAAACCTCTCCTGGATTAAAACCCTCAAACTATGAAGCAGACTTAAACTCTACTGAAAGAAACCTAGGAAAACTCTAAACACGGACAAGTAGTGACTCCCGCCCTAGCGCTTGCCAACTACCGAACAATGCCTAGTTAGTTACCTAGCACTCTCGAGTTAGATTTCTCACCCTCAAGAATGGACTGCACGTTTTAATTAATTTATTATATTAGTTTGTTATATTTGTGTCGTACTCCAACTCCAAATACTAGCACGCTAACCTAAGTTGACGAACTAGATTGATTTATAGACCTAGGGGGTATCTCTACATGCCTAGCTCCACAAAACCAATAAACAAACCTCAAATAAAATTAACGCCAACACACATATATCAAATCCAACAATAAAAATAAAAATCATGTAATTCTACACATCCAAACGGAAACCAAACGTCATTCAATCATATTATTATCTAAATCATCATCCTAAGTAGCCATAAAAATGTCTAGCCACTCATAATATTAAAAAATACCATCACAAAATGATTAAACATAGTTTTAAGTATGTCTAGAGAAAAATTAATAAAAATTAAACCTAACCCAAGGATCGTTGGCTCTTGATCTTTAACGTGCCCGTGGCCTTTTCTCCTTCCGTGCCCGTTCGATCGTCACCGTATTTGGCCGGTCTAACTCCTTTTTGTCTTTTTGCGATTGAATGAATTGTATATTGTGAATCGCATGAATGAATGATATTTTCTTCTTCTGCCGTCAAACTCAAACATATCTCTATATCCATATCTTGACCGACATTTGTTTTAGGCTTGGGCTTCGGCCCAAGCTTACCCCCCCCCCCCTCTTTTTTTTATTATTATTATTATTATATACTATTACAACTCCATGTTTCTGGCTCGGTTGTTTTTGGCTCGATCAAAATTTCTCGTTTACGCTCCGACGTCCACGAACATATGCCCTCAAGTGTCCGTGTCTCAATTAAAATTCTTTCCTTTTAAGCTCATTTTCCACGAACACCTATAAAATAATAAAATAAATAAATACCTAATAAAAATGACACAAAACGAATAAAACTTGACCAAATACTATACAAAATACAACGGAAAATAGATGTGTTTTACGACACATCATTGTCACTGGTCACTATGATCAACAACAAACAATTAGTATCAGGGCTATTTCTGAGAACCCTAAAAAAACTTTGGGTCTCGAGCAACATAAAAAACCGAGCCTAAAATTTTGGTAAATATGGATTAACTCCACTAACAAGATTTTCATGTATAAAAAACAAATATATAATATCTGAATATAGAATTTAATAGTTGTATATAATTTTTTTAGAAAATTTTCTACCCATTGGGCTTTGAGTCGTCGCCCACCCTTTAGGCGGGCCTGATTAGTACGATACATTTTTGGTTGTTAGCTTTATCAGCAACACTTGAATAGGAGCAATGAATCTAGAAGACGAGCTTGAGGACATGCTAACACTTATATATAGTTATACGTTATAAATATACTTTAGTTTATAAAGCTTTTTACATGTTATAGAATTATACGCATCTAACACATTCTAATAAATAAATATGTGTTTATTTTTTTATTAGCATGATCATAATTCTTCTTTATTTATATTTAAATTGTGTTTATAGACGTTTTACCTCTACATCTTTGTTTAAATATGAAATCTTAATGTTTATTTTTTCAAATGCCTTGTTTCGTGTATTTGGAGAGGCACCCTTCGAACTTCTTTAGAGAATATCACAGATGTTTTTACTTTTTACATCCGGGACATACCAACACTTATATATAACTATTAACATGGTGTCTGCGTGATGCGGTAATAAACACAAACACTTCTAAAATTGATGTTCATGGTTCGATTCAATTCAGCTACTAATGTAGGCAATATTTTTACTAACACGTCTCACCACTCATGATCTTAACCGATATAACATATAAAAATTCGCTTTAACGGCTGATAATATTATATTGCAGCAACTTTATTTACGGGGGCTAAATAAGGTGAGAGTTAGTTAAGTCTATTCTGTGGACTGTTAGGTAGGTAGGTGTCACACACTCTAACCCCCACCTGTCATAATCATAATAAATACCGACTCAACTCCCGTGACTCCAGCAGCATCTGCACATTCTCTTTAGTTTCTGCACTCTGCTTTTATTAACATCATCGGAAAGAAGACACGTAATCATCATCACCTGCATTCCTTCATCGGAATTCATATATATATATATATATTTGTAAGTCTCTATTCGTATCTGCATCACATACCTATCGATTCTAATTCGATTCTAGTTTTTCATTTGATACGTTTGTTGGAATCAATTTTTAAATATTCGTTAAATTCGATGTTCATAGAGATATTTCGCAACATAATTTCTAACTGCTAGTGCTCTACGTTCTTCATCGTCTACAATTCTACATAATATGTTTATTGAATTTAACAATTTTATTTGGAATTAATTTATAATGATAAATGATACTGATAATGATAACGACCGACCGACGTTCTTCACTGTTCAAATGATGTGTTATTGAGAGTTGAGTCTATTTTTTTTGTAACGCCTAATGTAGTAAAACCTCTAGCTCGTGTGTGGCATTTTGTTACGGACAAGACTTCAAACTGCGATCTTTCCTAAAGAAAGTCATCCAGATACCGCCAAAGCACGAGGACTTTCGTCATTTGTAGTTTATTACTTGATGAGAATTTAAGTTTGAATAGGATATTTTGAAGAAACATTACATTATGGAGCGCGAGTTTGTTAGAGGTACAATAAAAGTTGCATAGGGTACAAGTATTGGTGTGCATTCCGCCATTCTGGTGGATGTTGTTAGGATAGGGCGAGTAAATAGCAAAATAAAGATGATGAGTAGCAGTAGCAGGTTTTTTTTTTTTTTTTTTTTTTTTTTTTTTTTTTTTTTTTTTTTTTTTACAAATGATAACAGACGAACAGAGTACACACGTGACATGTTCATAGCAGTGAGCCAGTGACAACCTCCACCTCACCTAACTATAATTTCTTAGGAACAAGGAAAAAAATTCAAAGGCTGACTTTATTGAAATAACATGATAGGTGGCCGATTCGAAAGCGGCTAATCTCCAAAGCAAGACACTGACTTAAACATGACATGACCAAATAGAAATGAAATGAAATACTTAAATAAGAAATAAAGTAGTTATTAGTCCTAAATTCCAGGCCATGAATTTAGCCTCTTGACTTTGACTCCCCTAAAATTCAGCCCATCTAGATGTGAACAGGTTCATATCATAATCTCTTCAAGATTTTAATTAAACTTATCATTTATTTTAATATTTAATAAATAAATTGATTAAACTAGTCAAAAAGTAATTTGTAAAGCCAAGTGTTTTTAGACAAGTTAATTTAGAAGAGTACTATTTGGGTTTATGGTTTGAATCTTTTATATGGTAGTTTACATAACTGATTTGTATGTCAATGCAACTAGTTTTTGTAATGCTCATAACTAAGAAACAAATTGACAAATAATTTTGTATCTTTTCTCTAATTAACATCGAGTCGGAGGTCGATTTGGCATGACAATGATCTGGCACTAGAATGCTTTAGTCATTTTCATGTAGCATATTTTACTTGAGATCACTCATGTTTTGCTTAATTAACATCTATTAATACTTTAATTTTTGATTAATCTGAAAATCAATACAACAGTATTTTGAGAAACCTGCTCTACCACCTGAAAATCGAACTCGTTATCACCAATTTAACTTGGACACACAGTTATAATCCTTGTATGATCAGCTTAAGCAGGAATCATGGAATATGGAATTCAATCAAAGTTACTTCGACGCGAAGAAGAAGAGGAAGAAGGGGACTTGAAAGGCAGGATATGGGACGAATCAAAAAAGATATGGAGGGTTGCATTACCAGGTGTCATATCAAGAGTATGTGCATTTGGAACCATTGTTGTCACACAATCATTTATCGGCCATATAAGTGACTTGGATCTTGCTGCCTATGCCCTTGTTCAAACGCTTAGTGTGCGTTTTGTCAATGGAATCCTTGTAAGTTCATTACTACAGTTTTTTGTTGTTTAAGCTAAGTTGAGACAGTTACGACATTTGTGGGACCTTTATGGAATCCCTAGAGCTTATAAAACAATCCTTTGATCTACAGTTGGGAATGTCAAGTGCAACTGAAACTCTTTGTGGCCAAGCATTTGGAGCAGGGCAACACCACATGATGGGCATTTACTTGCAAAGATCATGGATCGTTGACTTAATTACTTTAACCGTCTTACTCCCGATTTTCATTTTCGCTACACAAATTTTCAAACTTCTAGGTGAAAATGAGGCTGTAGCAAATAGTGGAGGTCCCATCTCTCTATGGTTCATCCCTTTTGTCTACAATTTTGTCTTCAGCTTGACCATACAAATGTTCCTACAAGCACAGTTAAAAAACATGGTGATCGCATGGCTTTCAATCTTCCAATTCGGGGTCCACATCCCTTTGTCTTTGCTTCTTGTGTATAAGCTAGACCTTGGGATTGCTGGTGCAATGATTGCACTATCCATGTCATCATGGTTTCTTGTGATTGGAGAATTAATTTACATATTTGGTGGTTGGTGTCCTTATTCTTGGAAAGGATTTACAGTTGCTGCATTTAAGGATCTGTTTCCTGTTGTGAAGCTTTCCGTATCTTCCGGTGTGATGGTCTGGTAAGAAAGGCACAAACTTAGCAACCCATATGCAATTATGTGCTTTTTTTCGCTTAGTAAAAACTTAGCAACCCTTCATATCGGTTGTATATGTAGCTTGGAGTTATGGTACAATGCCGTGTTGGTCTTGCTTGCGGGTTACATGGCAGACGCGGAGGTTGCTATATCTGCTTTCTCCATATGGTATCAAAATCTTTCTGGGAGTTTTTATATCATTTAGGTTATTTCTCTCTTAAAAAATTTCTATATTGTTAATATTTTCAGCCTGAACATCAATGCATGGGAATTCATGATCAGCCTCGGTTTCTTAGGTGCTGCATGGTAAATGGATATATTAAATCCTTCATATATGTCATTTAAATTCATACTTTTTCATCAACATTACTTGTGCTTTTGAATAACATTGTTAGAGGTAGAAATTTCAACCCATTTACTCGAAAACTGAAATGGGTCAATTTCGGTTGGTTCTTTTTTTTTTTTTACTAATCTTCAAGGCTCCCAAATTGCTTTCTAATAATGTGTTGCTTATTTGTAAAGTTCAAAGAAAAATGAACGAAAATTGTTTTGTGGGTCAGTCAAAGCCGATTCGAGCTTGGCCCATTTTGCCACCTAATTTGCCACCCTTACAGTATATCGTATTGTGCAGTGTCCGTGTTGCAAATGAATTAGGGAGAGGAAATGCTAAAGCAGCAAAGTTCTCAATTAAAGTCTTGTTGGGGACTTCTATTGCAATTGGATTGTTTTTCTTTGTTCTCTGCTTGATTTTTGGAAGAAAAATTGCTTACTTGTTCACCAATGATGAAAGAGTTGCAGATACAGTATCAGACCTTTCTTTGTTGCTTTCTTTTTCGGTTTTACTCAATAGCATTTACCCTGTTCTTTCAGGTAACTATTTTGACCCAAACAGGTCAATAATTTTTTCTAGCTGAAAGTGAAACTGAAATGAGTCAAGGGTTTAGGTGTGTTAACTGGGTCGAACGTCATTTTCTGATAATATTCAACTCGCTTTTTTGAAATGTGGGGCATGCAAGCATTTGTGGATACCTAACAATCTGACCTATCACCCAACCCGCCTAACGTGACTAGTCTATTTTGACATCTAGTCAGCACTGATATAAAGAATACTTTGTGCCTTGAATGTACAAATCTTGTTGTCATCAGGGGTGGCGGTTGGAGCCGGAATGCAGGGTACTGTAGCAATTGCGAACCTCGTTTGCTTCTATCTGATTGGTATTCCAGTGGGGCTTTGCTTGGTTACCTGACTGACCTTCAAGTAAAGGTATACAACAGTTGGATGAAATTTTCTTTCCAAAGTGTTGTTTGTTGTTTCAGTTATGAAAGCTGTTTTTTTTACAGGGAATATGGATCGGAATGATCGGTGGTGTTGTGACACAGACAATTGCACTTATATATATGGCATGGGCAACTGACTGGGACGATCAGGTAAATATATCACGAACCTATTTGTTTACTTCTTTTAGAATCCGAGTTTATTGTGGTTAAACGAGTGATTTGCCTTGGGTATTGTAGGTTAAGAAGGCTTCAGAACGGTTTAAATCGGTTTTATGTGAAATCGTCTGAAAATCCAGAGTAAACACATTACTTGTATAGTTCTATGAGAAGATTAGCTTTTTAATTGGTATTTGACGTCACGGGATTTTGTAGTCATTTGGGTATGAGCATTGTCTTGTAATAAAGTGGGATTCTTTCTATATCTTCGTTAGACAAAATCACGTCAGTAATTATTATTATTAGCTTTCTTTTTTTTTGAACGACCAACAAATCAATTCCGAGCACTCTCGAGCACTCTTTTGGCGAATCAGGTACTCGAGAGTACCCGAGCCACCAATTGCCACCAATTCCCGGGAAAACCCGACCACTCACCCGCCCGAAGGCACGACGGTGAAATAGTCGGTAAAACCGGTCGGGATCAGGACTCGAACCCAAGCCAATGGCCGGGTCATCCCTCATTTCCCATTCACCAATGTCCTCCAAATGTAGCTAGTGGGAATTGAACCCAAGCCTCCCATAAAAAACTTTAGGCCCTTAACCAACTGGGCTACAAGTGTTGGACATTATTATTATTAGCTTTCTAATTGAGTAATTGTAGCAAGTATCTTGCTCTTTAAATACTTATTATTTCTACAATCAATCAGGTAAAAAAAATACGATACTGATTACCCATGACCTCTTGGTCTAGTGGTATGGTGTCCTCTCTTACAAATGTGAGGTTATGGGTTCAAATCCTTACAAATGCAAGGTTAGGTAGAAATAAGGTGGTATAAAATTTGTCGTTAAAAAAAAAAAAAAAAAGCTTCAAGTGTGGAAATAGATAACAATCAATCAGGTAAAAAAAAAAAAAATACAATACTACCTAATATTTGGCTTTTACATATGTGGATACATTGGAGAACCATAAAAAATAGGCAATCGAAAAACTGTGTTTCACATGAAAAAACCTCTTAAGAAATTCATTTACATGTAAAAAAAAAACTCATTTTTACATAACTTTTTCTTAAAAGTTTTTTTAAATATAAACCTACGCAGAAGCCATTTTAATAAAATTAAATTCAAAAAAATTCAAAAAGTAATTTTGTTAAAAATAATAACATTTTTGTCTAATTCAAGTGCATAGTCTATTCTGGGCTTAATTTATAACAGGTTGAACTATTGGGCTTATTATTCTTGAGGCTGTACTGGGCTTTGAGATGATGTAGCCCATATATGTTGAGAAGGATGGTTATTGTTCGTCAGCTGGGCCCAGTCCATTATAAAGTGTGTTTTCTCTCAATGGTTCAGATCATTTGGCTCAGAGTAATCTACGGCTGATATTTGTCTCACACGGATCGAGTGGTTCTACTATAAAAGCATCTCATCAGCTCAATATTATTATTATTGTCTCATTTTTCTTTTATTCTGTCTAGGGTTTCTCTGTACGTCTTCCCTGATTGTATTCGTCTTATTCATAGTCTGTAAGTCTTGTTTTGTGATTATCTTCATCACAATCATCTACTGATCTAGACAATCAGTAGAAGATTGTTGTATTGTATTCATCTTTTGATTCTCAGTGATTTGCTGAGAATCTGGGTTGGTTGGGTCTTTTCTGGGTTGGTAAATAATAAAAGTTTTGTCACCGTTTTTGTCGCTATTTCTTCTTGTTCATTGTATTGTTATTATTGTTTGGTTGTTAGTATTAGATCTTTAGTTTTTGACATGGTATCAGAGCCTTTAGGCTCTTGATTCTGGTGTTGATCGTCTTCCGCTGTCTGTCTTGATTTTCTGTCTGTCTAGATCTTGTTTTTTGTGTCTGGCAGATTATTAGGGTTTCGATCTTATTAGTTAGATCTTGACCTTGTAATCTACCTTATAGTAGATCTGATCTGTCTAGATCTGGTCTATTATCATTGTATGGTATTATTGTAGATCTGGAGTGTTTGTCAACCATTGTTGGCTGTATACTCTTGATCATTTGGATTGAGCTTGGAGATCTGGACTCTTCTTGGATTGGAGTTATTGGAAGGTTGCTACAATTGCTCCCATAACTCAACACCCTAAGTGAAGGTGTTGGTTGTGGGGTTGGCGAAACCCTAACTTGGGTTCCCCTCACTGTGAGATCGTTTCTTACCCTGTTTTTTGTTATTGAGTCTAGGGCCATTGACCGGGTTAGGTGGACCGGTATTGGGCCAAAAGTATTTGTGTATTGTCGGTTTGTCTTGATTTGTTCTGTCTGTCTGTTCATTTTCTTGTCTATACATATACTATAATAGTTAGTAAAAAGGACTCCTGTGTTAAGAATTGGGTGGGCACCCTTGAGTGATGAACCCACTATCCTTACACTGACACAGCTTCGTCCTTCTAGGTCTGGTGTGTTTGGTTTGTATTGTGTATTGTTTTTACTGTTTGTTGTGTGTTGAGTCAGCTGTTGTTGACTAAATTGTTGATTACTTGTTTGTATTGATTGGTTAAGATGGGTGATGTAGTTGATCCTAATGTTGCTGCTGGAGGAGGAGATCCTCCAGCAGGAACCCTTATTAGTAAATTGGACATAGGTGACCCCTTATACATTCACCCTAGTGACACCAGTACACTGACTATCACTAGTATTAAACTTAGGGGAACTGAAAATTATAATGTCTGGGCTAAGTCAATGAAGTTAGCTCTTGAAACTAAAAACAAATTTGGTTTTATTGATGGAAGTACTGTTAAATCTGTTAGTGATGATGTCCTGGGTAAGCAATGGGATAGGTGTAACTCTGTTGTCTTGTCTTGGTTACTTAATTCTGTATGTGAGGAGTTATACCTAGGTCAAGTTTTTTCAAAAAATGCTAGGGATGTGTGGTTAGACTTAAAAGAAACCTATGACAAGGTTGATGGTTCTGTTGTCTTTAACTTGCATCAAAAGATATGTTCTATTAGTCAAAATGGTAGTTCTGTCTCTGAGTACTACCATAAGTTGAACACAATGTGGAAAGAATTTGACTCTATTGTTCAAATACCACCTTGTGTTTGTGAAGCCTCAAAAGATTATAATAATTTTAATGGGTTAATAAAACTTATGCAATTCTTAATGGGACTTGATGAAATATATCAACCAGTCAGGACTAATCTTTTGATGCAAGACCCCTTGCCTTCTGTTAAACATGCATTCTCTATTGTGTCTAGGGAAGAATCACATAGGAAGTCCAATAGCAGTGTTAAAGGGTCAAATGTTTCTTTTCTGGTGAAAGGAAATAATACTGCTAACAACAGTAATAACAGGAGACCTTTTAACAATGCTAACAGAGGACCAAATCCAAATCTAAAATGCACTCATTGCAATATGATTGGACATACTGTGGATAGGTGCTATGAACTAGTAGGCTATCCACCAGGTTTTAAAAAGAAAGTTAATGCACAACCTATTAGAAGTAATGCTTCTAATGGGAAAGCACCTGTTTCTAATGCTGCATCTAGTTCTTCTGTTCCTTTTACCTCAGAACAGATTTCAAAGTTAATGAGTCTTATAAATGAGAAAAGTGGAAGTGATGCACAAAGCTCCAATAGTGGAGGTGAGTGTATTACTGTAAAAGGTTTCTCAAATATGTCTGTCTTGTCTAGAGTTTGTAATGTAATCAAAAATTTGTCTAACTGTTCTGATGAAACTAAAACTGCATTATTACTCAAGTGGATCATGGATTCAGGAGCTAACCAGCACATGGTTGGTTCTGATGAACACTTGATTAATGCCTTTGATGTCACTCAGTATAACATGTTTGTTAAACACCCAAATGGAACCAATGCTAGAGTTAAAAAAATTGGTGACATAAGGATTACAAAAGATGTTATACTACGTGATGTCTTCTTTGTTCCTGAGTATTGTGTTAACTTGGTGTCAGTAAACAAATTAGCCAAGGATAGTAAAATGAGTGTCTTATTTGATGAACATGAATGCTTTGTTCAGGATTCCAGGTCCAAGAGTGTCCTGGTGACTGGTAGAGCTCATGATGGTCTGTATTTTTTAGGAGACAATGTGAGTTCTTCTAATGTTTGTTTTAGCAGTGTTGTTGAATCAAATTTGTGGCATAGTAGACTTGGACATCCTTCTGACCAAGTCCTAGCCGTGTTAAGAGAGTCTCTGAGTTTAGGAAAGATTTCTTCTCAACCTTGTGATGTGTGTCACAAGGCAAAAACAAATCAGAAATCCTTTTCCTCTTAGTGATCATAAAACTAAAGAGGTAGGGGAGCTGATTCATTTAGATGTATGGGGTCCTTATAGGATTACTAGTAAAGAAGGGTATAGGTATTTCTTGACAATTGTGGATGATTTTTCAAGGACTGTTTGGTGTTACTTGCTTAAAAACAAAGCAGAAGTTTTTGAAAACCTTGTTATATTCTATAAACTTCTAAAAACACAATTTAAAAAACATGTAAGGGTTTTTAGAAGTGATAATGGGACTGAATTTATAAACCAACAGTTTAATAACTTTTGTAATAAAAAGGGCATCATACATCAAACAACTTGTATACATACTCCACAACAAATGGAGTTGTGGAGAGGAAACATAGACATCTACTTAACATGGCTAGAGCTTTGTTGTTTCAAAGCCAAGTGCCACTTAACTTCTGGTCTGAGTGTATTCTAACTGCTGTGTATTTGATTAACAGACTTCCCTCATCTGTGTTAAATGGTAAGAGTCCCTATGAAAAGGTTTATGGGTTCCCCCCAAGTATTAGTCATTTAAGAAGTTTTGGTTGCTTGTGTTTTAAAACCATTCTTGATGAAAATGATAAATTTTCTAGTAGATCAGATAAAACTGTTTTACTTGGCTATTCTGTGTTTAAAAAAGGTTATAAATTGTTAAATTTAAACACAAATCAGATAGAATACTCAAGGGATGTTAAGTTCTTTGAGGAAATCTATCCTTTCAAGTTTAAAAAAGATAAACAAGGTTTTAAAAATTTAGATCATTTAAACTTTTTTGATAACACAAGTGAAGAAACTTCTGAGTCTAGTAATCCTCCCGATGATGAAGGGGGAATCACTGTTACTCAAGACACTTCACCTGGGGAGAAGTTTGATGACTCTCCCAGGGCTGCAAGGGGGGTAGATCAGGGCTTAAACTCTGATCAGCAGCCTAGGAGCCCAGGTGATAGAGGGACAGACCTTCCCAGAAGTGAAGAGTCTGATGATGAGAACATGACTCCTGAGGGAGATAGGATCAGTCTTAGAAGGTCCAGTAGGGAGTCTGCTTTGCCAAAGAAATTTGATGACTTTGTCATTGAAGGCAAAGTCAAATATGGTGTTGAAAATGTGGTTAACTATTCTAAATTGTCTAGTGAAAACTTCTGTTTTGTGTCTAGTTTGAATAAGTCTGTGGAGCCTAGTAGCTATTCAGAAGCTTCAAAAGATCCTAGGTGGATTGAAGCTATGAATAATGAAATAGAGGCTCTTCATAGAAACAACACTTGGGTCCTATGTGATCTACCAAAAGGTAGAAAACCTATAGGATGCAAGTGGGTATATAAAGTAAAGTATAGGGCTAATGGTGAGATTGAGAGATATAAGGCCAGACTTGTAGCAAAGGGCTACAATCAAAGAGAGGGCCTGGACTTTGGTGAAACATTTTCACCAGTAGTTAAGATGGTGACAGTGAGAACTGTGATCACCTTAGCAGTCCAAAATAATTGGTCTCTTTTTCAACTTGATGTGAATAATGCTTTCTTGTATGGGTCTTTGTCTGAAGAGGTGTATATGTCTTTACCTCAAGGTTTCTATTCTGAAAATGAAACCAAGGTTTGTAAGCTTGTCAAGTCCCTATATGGATTAAAACAAGCACCTAGACAATGGAATGAAAAATTGACTGGTGTTTTAATTCAAATGGGCTTCAAGCAAAGTATATGTGATTACTCATTGTTTGTTAAAAATGAGAATGATGTGTTTATAGTATTGTTAGTTTATGTTGATGACATTGTTATGACTGGTAATTGTAATAATGAAATCAATAATGTTAAAAGTGTATTAAGTAAGAGTTTTCAAATCAAAGATTTAGGAAAACTCAAATACTTCCTGGGTATTGAAGTCTTATACTCAGAAAGTGGGATATGTTTATCCCAAAGGAAGTATTGTCTTGAGTTATTGAATGATTTTGGTTATTTAGGGTGCAAACCAGTAAGCACACCTATTGAACCAAATTATATAGTTTCTAATAAGAATAGCAAAACTGAGGGTCTCTTAGAGGATATAACAGGATACCAAAAATTAATTGGTAAACTTATATATCTTTCTTTAACAAGGCCTGATATCAGTTATGCTGTTCAATATCTTAGTCAGTTTATGCATAAACCCAGTAAGGGTCATCTTCAAGTTGCCTTAAGACTATTAAGGTACCTGAAATTATCCCCTGGAAAGGGAATTCTATTCAGGAAAGGAGATAACCTTGATCTGCTGGGATATGCAGATGCAGATTGGGCCAAGTGTCCAGTCACTAGAAAGTCTGTGACTGGATTCTGTATTTTCCTTGGCAACAGTCTTGTATCCTGGAAAAGTAAGAAGCAGAGTACTGTGTCCAGGTCAACGGCTGAAGCCGAATACCGAGCCATGTGCTCTGTCACATGCGAACTAATGTGGCTCATAAATGTGTTAAGTGAGCTAAAAGTGTCTTGTAAGTTACCAGTTAATGTCTGTAGTGACTCAAAAGCAGCTATATCTATAGCTGCTAACCCAGTATTTCATGATAAATGTAAACACTTTGAGATTGACTTGCATTTTTTGAGAGAAAAAATTGCAAAGAATGTTATTAAAACTGTCAAGGTTAGTTCTGATGAACAAATTGCAGACTTATTAACCAAAGGTGTTGGTGTTGAACAGCATAATATGCTGTGTAACAAATTGGGATTATTTTGATATGTTTAGCACTTGAATTATGGGGGGATGTTAAAAATAATAACATTTTTGTCTAATTCAAGTGCATAGTCTATTCTGGGCTTAATTTATAACAGGTTGAACTATTGGGCTTATTATTCTTGAGGCTGTACTGGGCTTTGAGATGATGTAGCCCATATATGTTGAGAAGGATGGTTATTGTTCGTCAGCTGGGCCCAGTCCATTATAAAGTGTGTTTTCTCTCAATGGTTCAGATCATTTGGCTCAGAGTAATCTACGGCTGATATTTGTCTCACACGGATCGAGTGGTTCTACTATAAAAGCATCTCATCAGCTCAATATTATTATTATTGTCTCATTTTTCTTTTATTCTGTCTAGGGTTTCTCTGTACGTCTTCCCTGATTGTATTCGTCTTATTCATAGTCTGTAAGTCTTGTTTTGTGATTATCTTCATCACAATCATCTACTGATCTAGACAATCAGTAGAAGATTGTTGTATTGTATTCATCTTTTGATTCTCAGTGATTTGCTGAGAATCTGGGTTGGTTTGGGTCTTTTCTGGGTTGGTAAATAATAAAAGTTTGTCACCGTTTTTGTCGCTATTTCTTCTTGTTCATTGTATTGTTATTATTGTTTGGTTGTTAGTATTAGATCTTTAGTTTTTGACAAATTTTTATACAATACGACTTTTGTTTTTACTTGAACAGATTTTACATATGTTGTGGTTAAAAAATTAAGGTGTTTGCTTCTTGAGTGAAGATCATGGGTTCAATTTGTAGGTGTTGCATTTTGCTTCGTATTTTTTAGTCTAGTTTAGGTTCTTTAATTTTTTTTTTTAAATTCTATTTCAGTTATTTTATCATTTTAGGCAATTTTAGTTAAACTCTAAAATAAACTAACCGTTAAACATGTTTAGATACACTTTTAGACATATTACGACTTGACTTTGGGTTTTTCTTTCGGGTGCTATCGAATTTTCGTTGCGTCGTGACACCAACCAAATTTCCGTCGACTACTGTAATACATGGGTAAAACCACTAGTTACAATAAAATATGATCTAATCTTTTTTTAACAATAATATTTATATGTTTCATCACACCACATGAGTCATGACACATGTACTATTTTTGTTAAATCTTTTACTTTGATAAAATAAATAATTAAATTTACCTTTTGTTATTGAAAGAACGAGAAGCCTTCCCATAAACCGGCGAGTGTTGAAAAAAATGATAACCTCCACCAACACCGGAGCAGTTTTTAAGCTAACAACAGCCGTCAGATTTCCGGTCAATAATTCAAGCAACGGTGCACCATCGCCGGATACTCCTAACCCACCACCGCCTCGAACGCCGTTGTTATCAATCCCTAAGCCATCGTGGATAGTTAGAACAGAGGTAACAACGCACTTACACTTTCTTTATCAGTTATGAGTTATTCTACTTGCTGTTGATTCATTTTCAGTTTTCACCCTTTAATATTAGGCCAATTTGGATGTTTGATTAGTTCCTTCCTTCCTTATCTACATAATAAATTGCAGCTTTAAATTTTACGAATAATGAAGTAATAAAAAAAACTAAAGGAAAATATTGGGACTCTTTGTAACAATTAATCGATGACTAATTGTAAAATCTTCCAAACAGTGAAATATTAGTGGACGAAGAAACGCCCTTGTATACGAGCAATGTAATGAGATATTTTATTGATAATGGACTGGATGATTACACAAGACTCGAATAAAGATGACTACAAGTATTTCGACTTTAATCTTCTTGTCCTAATCTAGAACGAGTTCTCTAAGATTTCTTACGCAAGGATTGAATGACCTCCTCTCGTTAGAAGAGGGGTATTTATAGTACTAGGAATCGTCTTGTGATTGGTTGTCTTGGGAATGACAGTTGTCTTGCGCGGGCCCCACACGATTGACAACGGTTAGGGATTTGAGTGCTGTCCTTCTGTCATTGGTTGGGTGTCATTTTCAATCGTCCTTGCTTGTCCTTTGTACCACCTGTCAGGAGATCGTGAAGGAGGGAATTCTTTCCTTTGATTGGCTGAATGTCCCTTTCTTTGTTTCCCATTAGCTGGCATGCACTAGGTTGCGTGCGCGACCTTCTAGAAGCTTCTTTTGATTCTTCTTATGGTAACGCGAGTGATGTGGGCCTATGCGCACACACGGGTACATATCTCTTCAAGTCCCCCGGTCCAGTGTGTTGTATGCTTTGCATGCGGGACACTAGACTTAATGCAACTTGTGTTTTTTCTGCTCTTTTTGCGCATGAGGACTGTTGCTTTCGCTTGATTTTGTAGTTTCGGCCCATGTGGCGGTTGCTTGTGCGCTAGGCGCACCTCCGTAATTAATGTTGCCATCAAAGCGCTCAGGTGCAACAGTTGAAAGGACGGGTTGGTGAGACAAAGAGTCATGTGTTAGGCCCTTTTTCAGAGACATCAGGTGGGCCCGCCTGTCGCTTCAGCCATCCGAGGGTTCTCTATCCTACTTGTTGCTTAGCGATTGGCGGGACGTGCAAGTTGTCTTCTGCGTTTTTTGAGAGCATTAATTGGCAATTGCTCAACCTATAAAAAGCTCTCTCCTGTTCATTATTCCGTTACACTTTTTGAATTTCAAAATTTATCTCCCAATTTTCCGGCGGTTATCATCTCTTTCTTTTTCAATCTTCATCTTTCTTAGACTTTTAACCTTCATTCTAACATTGACTGTTGACAATGGCATCCTCGTCGGACCCTGTTCAACAGAAGGGGAAGAAGAAGGCAACCCCACCACTTGCAGGTGAGATCTCCTGAAAGATGACTGCTGCCGAGCTTGATACGCTTTGCGCAGAGTATTGGATAGCACCGGAGTGCGAGGCTGAGGTGCCCGGTCCTGATGCTGTGATCACCAAAGAGTGAAATATTAGTGGACAAGCAGGATGGGAAATGCATTAGTTTATGAAAGAGTGCATTGTCTAGGGTGTAACATAGGTCCATGATAATCTTCTCGGTGGTCGGTATCGTTACAACAATAGTGGTGTAGAGTAGGGGACCATGAAGCTCAAGCAAATAATACCAGAGCCGAAATATCTCTGCCACTTATTGGCAATCCTGTGATATAGTCTCTGTACTAGAATGCGAAATAATATTTTGGTTTTCCAAAAATCATGAGAATAACTTAACCCAAAAGAAGACACAATAGCTAGAAGCCAATTGTCATCCAAACACCCTCCTGATCCACATTAGGATATACGGTTAGCCTTGAGGTAGTCGAAACATTGATCTAGAGTTATTACAATGTTAGCGTTGAATGTGCCTGAGAGCATTGTGTGTTGACTGTATTGTGCATATATAAACAAATTTATTGCACTGCATAAGATTGGTGAAGATTGAACAAATAATGAAGGTGGCTTAAATCGCACATGGAAAACTCAAAACTGCGAGAAGCGATTATGCGACGGAGCAGACCAATTAGCGAACTTGCATGTTATAAACTGCAATTTTATTTATTTATTTATTTATTTTTTTTCACATAGCTGAGATTTCACGCACTCACTGTTATCCTTCCACTTTCTGCTAGAAAAGATTGCAATAAGTTAGGTCAAACAATGCTTGTGTTTAGTTGCTGTTTTTTTTGCTATGATCTGATTATACCGTGTGGGTAATTTTTTTAAGAATAATCACTATTTAAGTTACTCTTTGTTTGCAGTCTAATGTTAGAATAGAGAAAAGACCAAAACCAGATCCTCCTTGCGTCGTTTGCAGAGGCAGTGGCAGAGTCGATTGTTTTGATTGTTCTGGAAAAGGTCTCCTTATCACTCATCGAGTTTTTAAAAACTGGTTAAATATACAAAAAATTTTCTAAAACTATAACGGGTCATAAGTCGCCTCTTGAGTTTGTGTGGTCGTTGCTACTGACCCATGGAAACAAAAAAATAGTTATGAAGTGGTCAAAACTTGCAAATAAATTATAGTTTTTACTATAGATGGGCAGCAGGGAAGCTTTATTATATGATTTATAAGTTTATATAGTAAAAAAGTTTAAACATTATCATTTGGCCAAAACTGACATCTCTTGCAGGTCGGACGAATGGTGTTGACTTAGCAATGCTCCCGAATGGCGAGTGGCCAAAATGGTGAGGTATCCCCTAACTTCAAGCATTTTTTTTTCAAATGTACAACCGAAGAATATTAAGGGAGTCGCATTTGGTACAGGTGCAGGACTTGTGGTGGTAGCGGGCTTGCCTACTGTTCTCGTTGTGTAGGGACCGGAGAATATCGGTATCTTATGGGCTTTCATTTCATGAAGAGAGATGAAGATGAAGGTCGAGAAAATTCAAGGTTCGTGACGTGTTACGAGCCCGCAAAAGTGCAGAAGATTTTACTCACGAATGATGAAAGATCTTGAGGTTTTGAATCTGTCTTTGTTACAATTTACAAGCAGTTTTCTGCTTTAGGTTCTTGTTGTCCTATTTTACATGGATGTATACAATTGTGATATAAAACCGTGACGAAAAACGTGTATTTATTGCTTTAACACTAATAGATAATACAGTTACATACTTACATAACGACATGACCATCTCTCTCTTTCAATATATCCAGTCATCTTTAACGCTAGTGAGTGTGGAGGAGGGGCATCATGGATATGGATGATGTCCCTCCCTCTCAACTGGCATGTCAGCAAGAGGTAGGAGCATCATCACCATATTTTTTTTTGTTTTTTATTTTTTTTTTGTTTTTCTTTTTTTAATTAATTAAAAAGTTAATATCCTCCAAAAGGTGGCCCATCAAGACCAGCGAAATTTGGATGCAAATGCCGTTGCCGGGGGCGGTGTACACCGGGCCAGCATCAAGATGTCATGGCTATGCCGCCTCCACACCGACCAGTCTAAGTGCTTATACATTTTTAACGATTCTCCATTTTTGTAGTTGTATCTAAATAAATTGTCACTAGTAGAGGAAGCTAAGGAAGGGGGATGTGGTTAAATAAAATGGGACTGATAGGTTTTACAAAGAAAAACCTACAAAACTCCCAAGAAACATCAAGATAAAGGAGGGATCAAGCACAAAGCTTACTTCAAATAATTCTCTTCTTTTTTCTTCAAATGCAGGTACATGGTATTTAAATATGTAGGAAATAAACTAACTACTTCTAAACATGAGTTCATGCATGTGATAATGGGGAAACGTGGATAAAGAAACATGGTTAACAATAAGAACATGGACCTAATATTCTACATGCATGCGTAAATACAGGAACATGGATATGGGTCATGTGCATGGGTCATGGCACGTATCAATACTCCCGCCCTAAAAAACGTCCTTATCCTCAAGGACGGAACGATTTCGCCACGGTGGTCGCCATTCGAGTCTCCCCGCGGCATTCGGTGCGGTCTCAACCATGCGCCATGGTGTCTCCATTCCCGTCTTGCAGTAGCATTTGTAACTGTGTTCTTCAACTTTAGGATGTGTGCTAGTGTCGTTAACAACCAAGGTGGTTTCCATTCGAGTCGTACCACGGTACGCATGACACCCTTACCAGAAAATACGGATGGATCGGTTTTGGTTGGCAACCACGGTGGTTTCCATTCGAGTCGTACCCCGGAATTGTGGGTAGTATCCCCGGTGTGCATAACACCTTTATCAGCAAGTATGGATGGAGGTGGTGTGGGTGATGCAACAATGGCGTTAGGAGCGGACTTAACGGATCGTGATGGCGGTTGCCATGGAGGTCGCCACGAGCGCTTCCGTTTTACACTTTTTGATGCCTGTGACAATGGATATGCTTGGGTAGAAAAGTGAGACACAGCCAACTTCTCAAGGTTTGATGTCTCATGTTGGGTATTGGTAAATTTGGTCATAAGTTGGGTAGTGGGTGTCATGTATGGTAGTCACCATTAGAGGGGGGGGGGGGGGGGGTTTCAGTGGACATGGATAGAAATTTGGTGGTTATGATAAGGGGTTCCAAGTGTGTGCCGTCAGTGTGGGTAAGGGTTGGGACAAGTCTAGAGGGTGCATTCATGGGTTTGGTACAAGGTTGTGGTGTTGTTATGGGTGTGTATGGTGAGGTTGGTGAAAATAATGCAATCAATGGATGGGGTTTTAGTGGTAGTGTCACGTTGTTTTTTGGTTCTTGCAATATGGAGGTGGCGCAAACGGTTCTGAAAACGTCGTGTGGTTTGGTGCCGGTTTTGGTGCCGTAGGGAAGGTTTTTAGCATTGCGATAGTGAAAGACTTCCAAGTGAGATTTTCATCTCCTCGATACCATGAATTGAACCAAGAAAAAGGTTCATCATCAAAGTACTCCACAACGTAAGCGAACCGGTCTTCCTCATAAATTCTATACAAGTAAAAGAACCGTTCAACCTCAAAAAGCCAACGAACCGGATTCGAACCGTTGAAGCGAGATAGAATAGTGGAGTCATTGAGTTCTTCCAAAGCCATGGAGGCTAAGGCTCAATGAAAGCACCAATTGATAGGTTTTACAAAGAAAAACCTACAAAACTCCCAAGAAACATCAAGATAAAGGAGGGATCAAGCACAAAGCTTACTTCAAATAATTCTCTTCTTTTTTCTTCAAATGCAGGTACATGGTATTTAAATATGTAGGAAATAAACTAATTACTTCTAAACATGAGTTCATGCATGTGATAATGGGGAAACGTGGATAAAGAAACATGGTTAACCAATAAGAACATGGACCTAATATTCTACATGCATGCGTAAATACAGGAACATGGATATGGGTCATGTGCATGGGTCATGGCACGTATCAGGGACCCACCAGTATATAATCTTATTAAAAAAAAACAATATAAAACTTTTTTTTCTTTAATTCGGCCATGAAAAAGGTACGCTATTACACTCCCATGTTTTGCATGTAGACAGACTTAAAAAAAAAAAAAACTAGGTTACGGAGAAAGGACGCTATCTATAGAGAAGTTAAAATATAAAGAACGTTTATCGTAATTTTGCTAGTTAAAGGACTTCACCTGAAATTTAAACGAAACTAGTAGTTACTAATCCCGCGCTTTGCGCGGTGGAAACTCAGTTGTGCTCAGTGTATCCAAATTGGCATGCGAAAAAGGAAAAGAGCATTGACATGTGTGTTTGGGGTATCCCAAACGGGATACGAAAAAGAGAAGGGAAAATGACATGTATTTGATTCTTTATATTTAAAATATTATCAAGTATAAACAAATCAAAATCGTTTTCTTAAAGTTAATGGGTGATTGATTAGACTATCCGGAGTGGGAGGGGGAAAGAGGGGGATGAAGCGCCATGTGGCATTTGTGGGACCTATGTGGGGGGGGGGGGGGGGATGAAGCGCCATGTGGCATTTGTGGGACCTATGTGGGGGGGGGGGGGGAAATTGTGGGGAGTAGAAGGGGGGAAGAGAGAGGGGGGGGGGGGGGAAGGAAATAATATTATATTGTGTTAAAGTTTAAAAAAAAAAAAAAAAAGCTGGCCAATCAAGAGATGACACCTCACCCCCACCCCATGCCCCACGCCGGTGAGTTGCCCCCCGCCCCAAGCCCCACGCCAGGACCGGCGGCGGTGTTCCCGCCCTTGAAAGCTCATCCCGCCCCCCTTCCCGCCCCCCACTCCGTCTAGCCTTAATAAAAGGAGGGGATATTGGATTTTAATAATTTAAAGTTTGGGCCATTGGTCGATAATAACCCGAATATTAACGTTCGCCTAGAATAATCCCAAGTGGACATGTGAGTGTCAAAAATGGACATCCGTTAACTCTGAACTATCTAGGTTAGTGTATGCTGATGTGGCAGATGACGTGGCATGCTGACGTGTACAAAATGATGACGTGGCAGATGACGTGGAAATTATTTTTTTTAATGCCATGTCAGGAAAAAGGTTTATTATTGGTCAAACGTTAAAGTTCGGATTATTATTGGGCAATGGGAAAAACTTTGGATTGTTTAATACCCCTTTTTATTATTATAAATCTTTAAAACATTATTATAAATCCTTAAAACAAAACACCCAACTTCGTTCACCACCACTATCAAATCACCACCTTCCACAACCACCACCACTCTGCACCACCATCATTTTTGGCGAAAGGATTGCGATCACTTTTTACGAAATGATTGAGATGTTAGTTTGAAGATAATTGATGGCGGAGGAAGTTGACAAAAATGACGTCGAGGAGGTGGCTGGTGGTGTAAGGTGGTTTGATAGTGGCAGTGAATGAAGTTAGGTGTTTTGTTTTAAAGATATATAATAATATTTTTAGGATTTATAATAATAAAAAGGAGTATTAAATAACCCAAAGTTTTTCCCATTGGCCAATAATAATCCGAACTTTAATGTCTGGCCAATAATAAACTTTTTTTTCTTACGTGACATTAAAAAAAAAATAATTTCCACGTCATCCGCCACGTCAGCATACACTAACCCAGTTAGTTCAGAGTTAACGAAGATCTATTTTTGACACCCACATGTCCAATTAGAATTATTCTGGACCAACCTTAAAGTTTGGATTATTATCGGCCAATAACCCAAACTTTGAATTATTAAAATCCAATACCCCTTAATAAAAATAGAGATGTAAAAGTATTTCTTTAAAATAAATACAAATTTTTCTCTAAGTAAATCCTTTATTATAAAATTGTGATGTATTGTGTAAAGTTTTATTATCAATAAAATGAATTATTATATAAAGCAAGATTGAAGTTCTAGACTTGTAGTTCATCGGGAAAAGAAATAAAAAATTATTGGTACTCTCAAAAATCAAAAGCAAAACCATGTGCTTAAGACTCACCAGCATAATGCCACAACCACAAAAAAAATGTTTTACCTATATATGCTAATTATCACTCTCTCTCTCTCTCTCTCTCTAAAACCACAACAAAACTATCACCACTAGGGCTGTTCAAAAATCGGATAATCCAAAATTCGAATCCGAAAAATCCGAAAATCCGAATCCGAATTATCCGAAATTTTGGATAATCCGATTTTCGGATATCCGAAAATCGGATTATCCGAAATTTCGGATTCGGATTCGGATCCTGATTTTGAAAATTTTCGGATAATCGGATTATCCGAATCCGAATATTAAAAATATATATATAAATATATAATATTATATACACTACATAACACAATACACAATCCTAAATCCTTAATCCGTCTAACTCTAAGTCCATACTCCTCTAATCCATAGCTGTTGCTCTCTCTTCTCTCCTCTATAACAGCCCCCGTCCACCTCGTATCCGCCCTCCACAGCCCCCATCCATCAAAATAATAAGTTTTTTTTTTTTATATATTTGTTGTTCAAATTTCGTTTATCTAACTTCGATTTTTGTTTTTTTTAATAGGTTCACGTTTTAGGCATAAAGGAGAACGTTTTTTATAGTTTTTTTTTATTATTTTTTATTATTTTTTTAATTTTTTTTTAGTTTCGGATTATCCGTTGGATGATCCGAATCCGAAATTTCGGATATCCGAATTTCGGATATCCGAAATTTCGGATTCGGATTTGGATCTCAATATTGACTATCCGAAATTTCGGATTATCCGAAATTCGGATATCCGAAATTCGGATTATCCGATTTTGAACACCCCTAATCACCACCACCTTAATGCCACCAGCCCAGCACCAAAATCCAACTCCCAGCACCACATAACCAATGTTGTCTTCATCTATTTCTTGCTGTTATGCTGTCCATCCACCCACCTCTTGTTCATTGCAGGCTAACCGCCAACATGACAACAGAGCAAACGACACACACTTGCTTTCAGGCGGCTACACAGGTTTCATTTCCCTCTCTATAGGTGGCCCCCGGTTTTCTGGCTATAGTGGAGAGGTGGTGTATAGATGTTTGAGAGATGAAGATGAGAAACATCTTGGTGATGACAGATTCCTCGAATACGATTACTGCGGTTGAATGCGATAAAGAGTACCCTTCTGAAAAAACCGGTGTGTGAAGAGGGGGTGATATGACTGCTGTGGTGGTGAGATGGTGGTAACTGGTCTCTCTTCTCTCTCCGTTTACCTCTTTCTTCTCTTTCTCTCTATCTGTCCCGACCCTGATGGTGACGGCGTGCTAATTGCTAAAGTGGTGAGCGGTGAGGTGATCATGTTGTAGCTTTCAATTGAAGACAAAATATGTAGCTCTAATGCCGCTTTCTCTCTCTACCCTGTGTGAGTCTACGCGACGCTTTGAATCATAGGAAGTGAAGGAAGAGGTAGTGTATAGGCAGATAGAGAAAGATGTTGAAAGTTAGATAAAATATTAATAAAACTACTGTTCAAATGACCTCTCCGTTAAATATATATAGAATTTGTAACTTCCATAAAAAAAAGTACCAAAAAAGGTCTTAGACTGTAAGCAAGTTAGCATAATTGAAAAGCCCAACAAAAATGGGCTGGACTTGAACCAACCCAACCCGATTATGCACAAATATAAGCAACTCAATTCACATTTGGGCTTTACAAACCAACCCACCCGAGAGTTTCATGGTTATCACTTAATTATCAAGAGACGACAGTAGAAAGAAAGCAATCTACGCCGTTTTTCCATTCTTCATCTCCAAGTTTTGATCCCGGTAAATTTCTACTTTTTGATGATATATTGATTGATACAGTTGTTCATGTGAATGCGATTATGTTTTAATTTCCTCAAAACGATTGAATGATTTTCATTCTTATTATTCAGTAGATTTGACTATCTGTATACTTTTCATTCTTTTAGCTTAGGCAGTGAATTTGTTATTAGGCTTTGATTTGAGTTTGGACAGTTATCACTATTATTATTTTGTTCATCTAATAAACTAAACCCATAAGATAAAGGTAGAATAAAGATATATTAGTAAGTTTTCTCTGTTATCAGACATGATCACCTTTTATTGTAACTAGTATCAAACTGATTATCTAAGACTACCCGGTGTCCGCACCAATTCCACCCCCTATATGGCGTGGGGCAAAAGGTGAGGGTGATGTGGATGGTTGTGATTAGTTGTTGGATTATGGATGATTATGAATGGCTGTTTAATTGAAAGAATCAATAATAAAAACCTCTCCGCGCCACTTACCACCTGGGTTTTAAAAAGCGCGCCTGAGGCGCGCCTAGGCGCAAGGCGCAGCCTAGGGCGCTTCAGGGCTTTGCGCCTATCCTTTTTCCCAAAGGCGCGCGCCTCAGGCGCTTTTTTGCCAAATTTCAGGCGCTTTTCTGCCTGAGGCGCGCGCCTCACGTATTCTGGGTATTTTTTATGCATAAAAATGTTATACCTTGGTGTTTTTGGCTTGTACATATAGGTAAAATCACATAAAAACCTTATTTATAGCTATATTTTGGGTAAATGAAGCTAAAAACTCATGGAATATATATGGGATATATAAAAAAAATTTATATAATTAGTGTGCGCTTCGGGTACGAAAATCCCACGCTTTTTGCGCTTTGCGCGATGCGCTTAGACCTCGTCGCTTTTGTGCGCCTAGCGCTTTTTAAAACCAAGCTTACCACCCTGTGGTTTTATGGTCTTGGAGGGGAATTCCATATGTCGATCCATACCCCATCAAGGAAATGACCGCACTGTGTAGTCTAAGTCCTAAGCTTGGTTTAAATGGCCTGCCCGAGGAACGCCTCATGGGCTTGAGGCGGAGCCTCATTTACTTCTGGGTCATAGTCACCAGATTCGCTCATATAGCCGCGAATTCACGGACCCAATGTGCTGGAACAACGATCCTATTAGGTCAAATATTGGATGAGTTCGTTCGACTGAAACTCCTCCTTACCTGTAATATGGTGTTACCCGTGATTATACTCCATGATTTCGAGCTAGGCCCACTTTTTAGACAAGGCGATGCATCTGCGCTTTGAGTCGTGGAAATTGCGCTTTAATTCTCCAGGTGATGGTTTATGCGCAGATTTCATCTAGAGTCCCAAATTTCGGAGAGTTTCCAACCAAATTCGTTAAATTAAGGCTAGATTTCAGCCATATTTCTACTTTTATCTAAGGAACACTACTTCTAGATCAATATTTCAAAACTTTTGATACGAACTAGATGAAAAATAGTATTATTTTAATATATTTTTACTTTATTTTCTTGTTCGCTTTTTTTGCACCTCGCACCTAGGCTTCAGGCAAAGCCTTAATTTGTGTTTTAATATGGATACACCAAACCGGACTCCATGGTACACCGTACCGGTTCGTACCGAAATGAACCTACACCCTCCGTACCGAATACGGCCCCTCTAGCGAAACGCGTACCCGTACTGTAGCGAACCGCGAATTTGGTGACTATGTTTTGGGTCAAAATTGGTCAATTTTAGTGTATATAGGAGGCTCATATGTAAAAGCAAAAGGTGTGAAGAGATATTTACTTGATATAGAAAGGTTGGCGGCATCTAAAACATAATAGAGATTAGAGACTAGAGAGAGTGAGTGACGCAACTTCTAGTTGTATTTAAAGAATTTTTTGGTTGTACTTATGGGACCTAAGCACCTGAGGCTGAGAGTGCCTACTGCAATTATAAACCAATCGATTATGACCTAATAAATCTCACATTAAGTACTCACTTATATTGTACTGAATGGTCAGTTGTGTTGTTCATATTTGTGATTAAAGAGTTATTGAGATCTGTTGGTTAATAGATGTATAAATTCATAGGATCCATTGTAGATTAAGTAGTGCTGAGTTCTGTATTTTTGGCTGCAGTTAAATTGGCAAACGATGGGTTCACGAGGAGCAAATCTATTGCTGACACGGGCAAGCAGGATCAAGTCAAAGCTTCAAACAGTTCTAGAAGCCAAGGTTTTGGAAGTGGAAGATGTATCATATCAGCATGCAGGACATGCTGCTGTTAAAGACAATGCAAGTGAAACGCATTTCAATGTGAAGGTTGTTTCAGGTAAGTTTGATGGTCAAAATCTGGTCAAGAGGCACCGTATGGTCTATGATGCGCTTGCAGATGAACTCGAGTCTGGTTTGCATGCACTTTCAATTGTTGCAAAGACTCCTAAAGAAGCTGGCCTCAATTAAAGAAGTGTAAGTAGCTGGAGTCCTTGGTATTTGTATACTGTTTGCCCAACTTTTAACAAAAAAAATAGACAATTGTAGCTTGTTAATCCTTTTAATAACACGCTCTTAGTGTTAATGACATGTGCATGATGAGTATCTTTCAATGTGTAATAATTGGTCTTGCAGTGTGTTATTAGAGTTGTTTCAGGTTACGCGAAGTCACGTTTAGGTCATACCTAAGCATTAATGCCTTATCATGCGTTAGTGAGTTGTTTTAGGTTTATACAATGCCACATTAGATATTAACATGTTATTTTGGTGTTAATGATATACAATTTTTTTTCTTGTACTACATTACATATCCTGATTTTTACAAGTTGAAACCAACACCCGTGCATAGTAGGTTTTTAAATGCACACATATTTCTTGCTCATGTAAAACCATGCAATGCAAAACATTAATGTGTTACAAATCGACATATGAGATTTTATTCTATTATGATACAATCATGAAAACCGAAGAGAGATTGGGAGTACGTATAGTGTACTTATCGATAATCATGGATGTGAAAACAAGAGAGGCAATGGGGCTACATATATATAGGGTGTGTTTGCGACGAGTCCCAGATGAAATGAAGTCTTTCGCAACGTTGTTGAACCAATAACAGCTGAAAAGCCTTAAACAAATTTTCATTAAGGATCTTATTTGAATGCATGCGTAATTGATTACCTCATGATAAATCAGCAAAAACACCACCATATCCAATTGAGGCAAACAGAACAACGAGCTTGGCTTTCTTCTGCTGTTTCCATTCATTGTCATCTTCTCCGGTGGAGCTAGGGTTATTTTGTAATAGTCGTCTTCGTCAGTGCCAATGCCAGTGCTTCATTCTGCGGGGGAGATGGTTAAGTGCTGAATCATTAAGTTGGACCTCTTAATGGTTAGTTTTCTTGTTCCACATTGGTAGGAGAGGCTCATTAAGATCAGCCTAATTCAGTGCTTAATAGTTCAGCAACATCCCAAATCTTAATGATTCAGTGTTAACCATTCCATTCAGAAGCTGAAACAAACGCGCTAAATGCTGAATCATTCAGCGAAGAATGGTTAAGAGCCTCATTAAGAGGCTTATCAAACAACCCCTTAGATTCATTTGAAAATGTAGCACATTCATAAAAAAAATAATCAAAACAAGAAAACGTTACCAACATGAATTGTATTTGATGTAAAAATTTTGTAGGTTAAGGTAAACATAAAAATGCCCCACATGTACATCTATGCAATCGGAACAAACCCGACTGGTGCATGTGCCTCCTTGTCTTTTGGCTATCAACGCCACCACCTGATGCATGATTAACCGTCCGTCATTTTTACGTTATTTTCACGAAATTAGTAAAATAACGTTAAAATTAGTTCAACTTTACTTTTGCCCCCCGAAAGCCACAAATATATACATTATATGCGCACAACCGTAAGCGAACCTAAGTACGTCAGCATACTATTCAAACAAAACTCATTTAATTAGTCTTGTGTTGGCAAATTCCTCATGTGAAGTATGAAGTTAATTTGCAACCCATCAAGCATGATAAATGTCAAACTAATTGAGGTGGCGATCAGATAGGGCAAGATGCATTTATAATTATGTTATTTCTCAAAGTAAACCTTTTGATGATGAGTTTACACAAAGTATACATGTTTTTTTTAACATTAACTTTCATTCAAATGATGAGCGTGACTTTGAAAAGAAGGCTGCTCAAAACCATTACACCATATACAAAGGGTTCAAAGCCCAATTATTTCACTCTAAATGTTTAAATCTAGAGCGATTTTTCAACCACAAAAAAGAAAAGGACTTTACATTAGCTACAATATCGACAACCTTCACTTTTCTTTGATTGAAAACCAAGTCGTTACGCGCCTTCCAAATGAGCCATAATGTAACCAAGATGATACCTTTAACGATCAATTTACCAGCCTTGCCACCCGGTGCTTTTTTGTGCAGTGAAAACAGATCACGAACCTGAAAGGCGTATATCGGGTCGATTCTGCACCAGTAGCCTATACACGACCAAATGCCTTCAACAAAACTGCAACCTGTGTACAAATGGACAGCCGAATCTGGACCAAAGTCGCAAAAACTACACACTTGATTCCCAACATTTATATTCCTGCTCAGCAGCGCTTCGCGTGTAGGGATCCTATCCATCTCAGCCCTCCACGCGTGAATGTTACATTTGAAAGGCACCCATGATATCCACTAGAACCGATAATTATCATCAAAGTTCATGTGCTTGTTAAAAAGTTGTTTTACACATTTAACTAAGAACTGTCCTCCCTCTTCATCGCTCCACTTCCATTTATCCTTAGTAGTTAAACATTCGAACCTGATGATCATATCCAAACATTCCTGAAGCTGCTGCTCCTTGGAAATCGACTCAGTAAGCCGAACCCAGTCCCAAATGATACCCCCATCTGCTAATCTGTCCTGCACCCAACATTTTTTTATTAGATTCTAGTCGAATTAAATCTGGCCATTTGTCCCGAAAGGCCTTAGACCCAACCCAAATATCCAGCCAAAATCGGATAGACGACCCATCGCCAAAAACGCCTTTGATAAGATTATGCAGACGCGTATCCCCAAACTTCAAATTATTCCCGGTCTTCACTATAGCGTTCCAACATCCTCGCACAGATTTATTTAAAGGCAAGCAATTCCCATTATTACGGCTTTATGACATGCATATATAACCTTCTTCCAAAGACTCGTGTCCTCAGTTCTAAACCTCCAAACCCACTATGCTAGGAGTGCTTCATTGACGTCTATTAGCCGATAAATTCCTAGACCACCCTTAGACTTCGGGCCGTCAATCTGTCCCACGCCACCTAGTGAATCTTGTCACCAACATTAGAACCGGCCCACATGAACCCTCTGAATATTGCTTCTATCTTCTCAAGGATGTATAATGGAGCTTTATAGATGGAAAGGTAATAAACCAGAAGACTCTCAAGAACAAATTTGATCAAAGTGACACGACCCCCTATTGATAAAGTCTTGGCCTTCCAATTCGCTAACCGACCCTGAATAGTCTCAATCACAGTGATCCAATTATTACTCCTATTCATGTTTGCTCCAACTCGAATACTGAGATACTCGAACGAAACATCACCTGCCCTACACCCCATCACCTTCGCCATAACCCCAACCTCATCACCCGAAATACCAATACCAAACAGATTAGATTTATGAATATTTATTATAAGTCCCGAGAAAAGAAAAAAAGCACTGCAGAAGTCTGGCCATTTTCTGTATATTATCCCTGGTCCATTCTCCTGTTATCAAAGCGTCATCCGCATAGAACAAGTGAGAGAGCGCCAAACCATGAGAGTTAAGTTCAACCCCTTTAAACTCGCCAATGTTGACAACTTGTTTAATCATACTATAAAGAGACTCCGTCACTATAAGGAATAAGAAAGGTGATACCGGGTCACCTTGTCTTAAGCCTTTTTGGCATTGAAATTCGAACGTGAGGGCCCCATTTACAAGAACCGCAGTCCGGGACCACTCAAGAATGCCTCGAATCCAACAACACCACTTGCTAGGGAAGCCCATTTGACTCAAAATAGACAACAAAAAACCCCAATTAACGTTGTCATAAGCTTTTTCAAAGTCGATCTTCATAAGGAAAGCCTTCTTCTTCTTTGCTTTAAGCCAAGCCATCACTTCGTTAACCACAAGAGGCCCCTCCAAAATGTACCGGTCGGACAAGAAAGCTGATTGAGAAATAACCGTCCCTATAGCCTTTCGGATCCTCAAGGCCAAGACTTTAGAAATAACCTTGCTGATAGTCCCCACAAGTGTAATCGGCCTATAGTCCTTCAAACCCAACGAAACTTTAGACTTAGAAAAAAGCGTGATAAAAGACGAACCACAGCCACAACTAATAGTACCAGTCTTGTGAAACTCAGCCATCAGTCTCACAAAGTCATCCTGAAAGAACGCCCAGAATTTTCTTAAAAAACTAAAGTTAGATCCATCTGGCCTTGGGGCCTTATTGAGACTACAATCGAAGACCACCGCTTTCACCTCTTCTTTACTAAACAGACAAATAAGCTGCTCCGCCATTTCATCAGTCAAATTCATCAGATTCTGACACTGTAGGTCTGGCCAAACAGGATACATGTCAGAAAAATGTCCCCTAAAGTGTTGCAAAACCTCTTTCTTCACAAGTGTTGGTTTCCAAATCCAATCCCCGTTGACCATTAAACCTGACAGCGAATTGGATGTTTTCCTACCATTAACGAAACTATAAAAAATGCCGAATTGTCGTCTCCCAATGATGCCTACTTAACCTGAGAGCGTTGCCTCAAATCTTTCAATCGGTACTGCGCCAACTGTTTCAGATTCTTTTTTACATTTAGTAAAGATCCATTCTCCTCCTCTTCCAATTCTCTAACTTCCAAAATTAATTCAAGGCGCTCTATATCGTTTTGTAAATCCTATATTTCCTCAGTCTCTTTCTTCAAAACTGCGTTTTTCCATGTGGACACAACACCCCGAAGAGTCTTGAACTTTTTCAATAAAACTTCATTAGCTGCACCTTCAAAAGATAGGCCATCCAAAGTGTCGATGACCAACTCCTCACACCCATCTCTACAAAACCATTAATTAAACCATTGGAAAGGTCGAGGACCATAATTTCTATTCACCGTAGTCAGTACAAGAGGACAATAATCTGATAATTATCTTGGAGGAGCCCGAAGACAAGAGTTCGACCATTTATTGAAAAAAATATTACAGACTAAAACTCTATCCATCTTGCTCATTTGACCACCTTTACCTTTCCCAGCCAAAAAAAGTGATTTTTCCCACGCATAATAAACTCTCGTAACCCATTCTGTTTAATAAACCCATTGAAATTACATTATAAACCGAATATTTTTTCTTTCTTCCTCGAACCTAACCGCATTAAAATCGCCAACCAGAATCCACAGACCCTGCCCCCTACTGATAACCTCAGACAATTGAGACCAAAAATCCCTCTTCTGCACCACACTTTGCAGAGCATATACATTGACCACGTTAATGAAAGATCAGTCCCCTTTAATTGTACCTAAAGTACTCAAGAACCTGTCTGTCTTCATCGTATTCGTTTTAATAAAAACAGACGGGTCCCACAAATTTACCATCCCCCCTGAGTTGCCGGAAGCACCCATAAAATCACACTCTGGCCCATTATCACCCCAAAACCAATCACAATTGAAAGCTGATTCCTCTATACATTTTGTTTCTTGTAGGGAAATAAAAGAGGCCTTATGTGTTCTTTTTAGTTCCGAAACCCACCCTGGTTTCCCTTCAACCCCTACCCCTAGGATATTTAGTGATAATAAATTCATCGTTTACCTGATTGAATCCCTTCCCTACCAAACGACTGTCGCACCAACCCCTAGAAGCCTTGTAATTGAGCTCCAACCTGAGCCCCAAAAATTATAGTGTCTGCTACCTCTCTTTCGACATCCTTAACATCATGAATATCCTGATTTTCTTCATTATTATTACACCTATTCTTGACCTCCTTCCCTGCGACCATCTCTGGTTGAGAATTAAGATCCAAAGGACCACTCATGTTCTCTTGAATCTACTGGAAGACCTGAAATAGAACCAATAAGGGAATCTGAATTATTAATCTCGGTCACCTCCTTTTCTTTAGTTAATTCAGCATTATGTTGGACCTCCTGTGAGCCAGACAAGCCTAGTAGCCGATTAAGTTCAAAGGGATCCTCAAACCTTGGCCTTTTCAGTGTGGTGGGTCTGTCCTCTTTAGAATTGTAAACATTCCTGGGCCGGTCCATGTTTCTCTTTTTATTTTTCAAAGTGGACCCCCTTTTTGACTTAATAATATTCCCAACATTCTCAACGTTTGACTGGAAGATATTTTGAAAATCTAAACCTTCCAAACCTGTTTTTATCACGTTTCCATGTTTGACTCCATCAACCAAATCATGCATTGATGTTGATGATCCTGCCACCATTACCGGAATCTGAAGGCCCTGCAAGTGAATCCTTGAACGAACTACCGATCTCCTTCACCCTCTCCGATTGTTGATTTATCTCCTTACGTTTCCTATTTCCATGCAGAGGAGGAAAAACTTCATCAAACCTTTGAGTAGTTAAAACCTCCTTCGGCCCTTCAAACCTAACCGTTCTAGCCACAGTAAACCTTGCGATATTGATTTTTAACTTGAAATTCCCCATCTTGATATTACCTAAACTCCTCTCCAATGCCTTCTTGTCTGAAACCCTCTTGAACGTTACGAAACCGAATATATTCCTTCTTTATCCTTCTTCCTCGCCACGTAGATCCCTGTAATGTCTCCAAACCCGTGCATAGCTTCTTCAATATCTTTGCCATTACATCTGCGCATGGAAAAGAAAATTGAAAAAGGTTTCTTTGTAGATGAATGTCTAACTTCTGTTGTTTTCGACTATTCATATGATTACTCTAATATGTTACTTCAAGCTAAACGTGTGCCACATTGTGTAGCGTGAACCCATAAAACAACGATGTGCAACTTATGAAAAAGATGAACGAGTAATAACCCATTTTTTAAAAATATATAATAACCAATTTTTTAAAATAGTATTATTGCATATATATATATATATGAGTAACTAGCAGGGTGCCCGCGCGATGCAGCGGGGAACACAGACACTTCTAGGGGTGTGTATGGTTCGGTTCGGTTAAGTTCGGTTATTAGCCTTAATCGAAACTAAAACCGAAGTCATTAGATTGTCGGTTTTTAGTCCGGATTAGTTAATAACATAAACCGAACTTTGGCTAAAAACTTTTGTCTAGAAGTACATGAAATAGAGGTATAAAAGCTAAAGATATATGAATGGTTCGGTTTCCGTTTGGTTGATTTCGATGAACTAAGTGTACAAAAAATGATAACCGATTTTAAGTTAATTCGGTTTTTGTTGATTCAGGTTTCAATTGATTTCGGTTTAGCTTCTTCTGTTTTTTGGTTCAGTTTTGGCTAAATGTTCAATTATTGCTCACCCCTAGATATCTGTAATATATATTATCTATTTGATAAGAGCATTTTAGTATACTCAAACGTTAAGAATTTTTTAAAATGTAACGGATAATATACAACTCTCATCTTAATTACACTTTAATTAACTCAGGTTTACTCAACTTTTGTTTATTTAAATAACAGTTTCGCCATTTCTCTTTATTTTAAGCCAACAAGTAACTACTCCACGAATTGTAAATGACTATAATTTTTTCATACGTTAATACTTAAAAAAGCTACATCATAAAAATGGGCATTTTATTGTTTATAATTTGAGTAAGCATTACGATTCCTTTAATTAAAAATTTGTGTTGTGTGATTAACAATATCTAGGAGTGAACAATAATTAAACCCTTAACCGAAATTGACCAAAATTTGATGAAACATAATCGAAATCAACAAAAACTGAATTAACTTAATGTCGCTTTTTTTACCCTTAGTTGAACAAAATTACCAAACGAACACTAAATAATTCGTATATTCAGATATTTTTAGCGTTTATACCTTCATTTTATGTACTTATAAGCAATAATTTTAGCCAAAGTTGGTTTTTGGTTAGTAACCAAATTAACTAAACTAAACCAAACTGAAAAGGATAATCTAAACAAATGAACCAAACCAATTAACTTGTTGGTTAATAAGATCGATTAACCGATAACTTTGGTTTCTGTTTCGATTGAGGCTAATTAGCGAACTGAACCGAACCCAAGCATACATCATTAGAAGGCTTTTTATTCGATGTTGCATCGCTCAGGCATCTTGCTATGAATATATGAATGATTCGATTTCAGTTTGGTTGATTTCAGTTAACTAAGGGCACAAAGAAAAAAACCGATAAACGATTTTAAGTTAATTCAAGTTTTGGTTAATTTAGTTTTCGATTGATTTTGGTTTAGGTTCGTATGTTTTTTTTTTTTTTTTAGCTTCTGTTCACAGTTCACTTATTGCTCACCCATAGATATTGGTAATCATGTCGCACATAAAAAAATTTAAATACAAAAATAACAATATTATACTCAAATTAAAGATAATAAAATGCTCGTTTTTATGATGTATTTTTTTAAAGAAAAAAATTAACGTATGAAAAATATATGGGCGTTCAAAAAATCGTAGGGGTAGCTTGCTTAAAATAAGGGGGAGAAGTTTAATTGGTTTTTAAGTAAGCAAAAGTTTAGTAAAGTTGAGGGGATTAAAATGTAATTAAGATTAGGGAATTAAAGTGTAATTAGTGCTTAAAAGTCTAATTTAACCCCATTTTAGGGTTGCACCTTATGCATTAAAGGAAAAAAAGTTCTTAACTTTGAGTATCTTAAACTACCCTTCACTCATGCATTATATATAGTATAGATATGAAATAATTAAACTTTTGGGTCAAATTTATATGTGGTAAAGCGCAATTGCATATCACTAATTAATTGCAACGTGATTTAATTTCCGTTTAACAACCATTTACGAAAGGGTTATAGGATTCATACACTATGTGACATCATATTTGGGGGGTATGACATCACATTTTGAGTATGTGGCAGCTTTCTGTTGGTCTGTGATGTGAGCCAGGGTGTATGAATCCTAATTATAGGGTGTATGGTTCCTTTTTTTTTTGAACGGCCAACGAATCAATTCCGAGCACTCTCGGGCACCCTTTTGGCGAATCAGGTACTCGAGAGTACCCGGGCCATCAATTGCCACCAATTCCCGGGAAAACCCGACCACTCACCCGCCCGAAGGCACGACGGTGAAATAGTCGGTAAAACCGGTCGGGATCAGGACTCGAACCCAAGCCAATGGCTGGGTCATCCCTCATTTCCCATCCACCAATGTCCTCCAAATGTAGCTAGTGGGAATTGAACCCAAGCCTCCCATAGGAAACTTTAGGCTCTCAACCAACTGAGATACAAGTGTTGGACAGGGTGTATGGTTCCTAAATACCTTTACGAAAACTAGGTGTATTTTTTTTACCGGCTAACCAACACACCCATTAATTCGCCATGGGAATTGAACCTTCCACCTAACCCTCAACCGTATATGGAGAAACACCTTTCCTTCACAGCTTAATTAATCCGCTAGGCTATAATTCCTTGGCAGAGAAATTTAGTTGTAAACCTATTAGATTTAAATACAACCACAATCATGTCATAAGGATGTTTAGTTAAAAAATAAAGTGTGACGTCGAGATACTACAAAGGGAGGAGCTTTTTCTCTTTTTGTTGGCATCCGTTATTCACTAAGACTTTCACTCAAAAAGATTACGAACTCACTCGTATCATTTTCAACCCCTTGTTTATTATACTAACCTTTAGAGGCTCGACTCTTATAATCGGTAGTCTCTTAAACTCCTTGGTCTTGTCATTAGATCCACACGTCTTTTATAAACACAACTCTTTATAAAATACAGTAGAATCACTACCAGGATTAGCGCCTATACGGTAATCCAGGATTCGTGTTTCTTCAGTTACAAATAGACTTGTAGGAATAAGCATGATCGATCTTAGTTAGACTGTGACGTGTATATGTTTATATACTATTATATTAGGGAAATGGTAAAACGAGAATATGCTTGAGTTGGAAGAACTAAGGAACTTACTTTATAACCACACACTTAATTTAATCAAAAACGAATTTGTAGTTGTAAATTAAATGATAATAAAATAGTAAATAGAGTATTCCTTTATTTAAAAAGTCAACATTGGTATGCTGTTGTTTTTACACCAGTGTTAAATCATCGTAAAAAAAATTTCATTTTTTTTATAGTGGAGTTACCCATTTTTACATCGATGTGTAAATATTTTTTTTTTAAATTCACATTTTATATCGATGTTCTCGCGGTTCTTACAACTCAAGCTAGTTTTCATTTGAACCTAATCCATTATTATTGTTATTATTCAATTTATGTGTAAAACCAGACATATATAAAGGTAGTGTGATATAATAATAAAACCAGTAGCAATTGAACTCGAGTATCTACCGTTCAGTGTTCACTAAACGCTTCACAAAATAAACCATAAATGATAAAACACATTGTTTGTATATATAATATATGCAAATCCCATCTAGGGTTTTAAGTGAACACCATTCATAAAATTCCTAACCACCATAACAGAAAAACCTAACCAAAACCGAAATGACTTGGCCTACAAATACTTGTGATGTATCGCCATCTTCCGGCTGTCGTGGTTTGGTGATGTGGAGTATCTGCCACTTGAATAACGTGAGGTAGAACCACCAAAGCTGCCACGTGGACTAAGTGAATGCCGATTGTTTAGGCCACTACCATAGCCAGTTGTGTTCTTGTGGTCACCCGCGAGCTTAGCCTCCTGTTGGATATATTCTTCGGTATGTATACCCATTGCAATTTCTGCTTCTCGTATTAACCTCGCCTCGTGAGCCATCTCTTGTGCCTGTGCTCGTGCCAACTCAGCCTAGAAAACCAATTCAATGGGCATACATACTTTTATTTTAGGAAGAAGCATGATCAACATTAATTACTTAGGTCACACGGTATGGGTCTTTTTCTTCCCACAACTCTCCCTCGTCCACCTCAAGGCCACATCAAGGCCACATCACTATATTTCAATTCCATTATTTCCATCCCACAACCAATTGTAATTAATAAAAGTTAAAAAGTGAAAACAAAAACTTAAGTGGCACGAGTAACAAGATCATCGATGATATCCTCTCCGCCCTTCCAAATTCGAGTGGTACCACACAATCCGGAATGGTGTAGCTTTTAGTACCCAAGAGCTACATCATCTTTTCTTTTGGTACCCATCTCAAATTATCATCTTTATTGTGGGGGCTTACAGGATACAAATTTTAAAAGAGCCCCCACATATTTAATAAATGTTCCAACACGTATGCAAATGACATAAAAATAAACTTTTGTTTCTTAGATCTATTATCGGGTGTGTTGATTGGCCTTAACTTGGGACCGGTCTAAACCAGGCAGTCACTTTTGAACCGGTTTTTGTTTACAGCCTGATTATTCACACCACTTCTAAAATTTTATTAAAAGAACCAAAGAGCCATACCTGTTGTTGTTCATGTATGGCGTCGGACTTGGTCTTGCGAAGCCCTCGAATATCGCTAATCTTTTCCCTAATCGCCTGCATATTTGTTGACTTTCTTGTTTTCTAAAAGTCGAACCTGGAATAAAGGTTGAGTCTTTGGTGGAATGATTCAACAAACATACTTTTACGTATATATGTATGTATATAGGCATCTAAATGTCCTAAATAAGATGCATCCTTTTTGTAGCTGATGACAAAAGTGTTGGAACACATTAATTCTAGGAGTGATTTAAGGTAGACCTTGTTTTTTTGTCATCAAACACTGAGGTGGTTTATTAATTCGAAAAATTAACATTAAGATTAATTACATCATAACCTTAAGACTGAAAAAATGCCATAAATATGTTCTACAAAAGAATTATGTAAAAAACTATTTCATATAATAACGATGTTATATAAATTTAACCGTATAGGTATTAGAAATACAATTTGAAAAAAAAAAAAAAACATATATATATAATGCATAAGTGGAACTACAAGATAGAAAGGGGCCAAACTGGATCCAACCCAAACCAGACACGTTAAAAATAAACTTTTTTTTTTTTTTTTGCTCGGTTCGGGTTTGGTCTGATTTGACGTGATGAACATCATTACACCAGTAACTGGTTGGCAACTTCGACCACTTGTTCCATCTTTATCTGTAGTTGATGATTGATGAACCTTTTAATATCCACTTGTCATTATACGAGTCACCAAACACCCGGGACAGCATGTTTGGCATCGTACATTTCTAACATGACTTCAATTCCAGCAGCAGCAGGATATCAATTTGTGATTGAATGGTCAAAAGAACATAATTTCTCTTTAACCCTTTGGGGAATATATACAGAATACAAGCAATAATTTAGGAGAGAGTTAACCTACTGTTACAACAATTGAGAAGAAACAATTGACCTATTAATATAATTGTTAACACAGGACATCCACGGGCTACATCTAGTATATGGGTGGGCGAACCCTTGTAGTTGTTGGACATGATTTTGCATCAAAAGTTTTTAATGGAGCGGTTAGATGCCCTCCCCAAATGGTCACGCGGCCTTGATCTACATAAACAAGATCAATGACAAGGAAACAAGTAAACATTATTGTACCACTAAACATGCCATGAATATTATCATTTCATAAGTTATGATAGTGGTTTTGATTTCCTATTATTTTGTTCAATTGAATTATTCTTTCATCATGGCAAAACAGGAGGATCCAGTAATGGGTCAAAACTGGTCATCTTTATTCAACTGTGAAAACAGGTGTGGCCAGCCAACAATTTTTGTATTTATAAATAACTAATGTAATAAATATACAGACCGTATGTCAGTATAGTTCTCATATAAAAAGACATTATCGTTTAGTGGTTATGGTGAATTACGTATCACATGTAGGCTAGAATCGGTTGCAGCGGCTAGAGCCGTGGAGTGTTCCCCTATCCTTTTCTAAAATTTTCCCGAATACAGAAAGATATAAAAACTGCTTAACTAAATCACAACAACTTCATATCATAACCAGCATAAATTGTATTAGAGGGGACGGGGCGTTCCACTAGGTTTTTTTCAACTTCACTTATTTCTACTAATTTTTTGCAGCATTCCACTGAAATAAAATAGAGAAAAAGACAAAAGGGGAGAGAGAAACTCACGGGTACCATCCCGTTAACTACAACCAGATTTGGTTCATGGGACCACTACCAGCATGAGTGATGGCGGTGTTACCGTGCTGGTAGTGAGGTACCCGTGACAAATTATGATGGCGCCCCGTCCCCCTTGTTATGCTACATGTACTCCTTCCTATAAACACAACATGTGTATAAACTATAAACTAGTTAATTAATATTCTTAAAGAAAAGACATTTAAAGGGTCTAGAGAGAAGAAGCAAACTGGGCACTTGTGGAGGTTTTGTGAGTAGCTGAAGAAGACCAGAAACAGAGATGCAGTCACAAATATATCAGAATATAGTATAGTATAGTATAGAAACAGAAACGTATTCAACTGTTGCTCTGCTATGTGAGTCAGATTTGGGGAAAATACGACGGTTTTAAGGAAATTGTATCTGTTTTTTTTTATGTAAGGCATGTATCACCCAATCAAAGTTATATACTTTAAAAAAAAAAAAAAAAAAACCAAAGATGATTGCGACGGCTTGCTTAAACTGCTCGCCAAATTAGTTATATTATAACTAGTTTTTATCCCGGGAGCGTCCCGGATTGAAATATCTAATATAACATAATAAAATATATTATTATTAGGGGAAAGATCCGGTACAAATAACTTTTTTGGTAAGAACTATGAGAATCAAAGGAGGGTATTTTTTTATTTTTTTTTTAAATTTTTTTCCCCATATTGTTAAACATGTATTATAGTATTGAAAAAAAAAAAAATTGGTGTAGAGTAATTACGTGTAGAGTAATTACATAATTACTCTAGTGTAAACTAATGTATTTACCTTAATGACGTAATTACACTAAAAAAAAATTTTAAATTTTTTTTTTGTATTATTCATCTAGAAATAATGTTTAAGCACATGGGAAAAAAAATTCTAAAAAAAATAATAAATTTTTTTTACCCCCTTTGATTCTCACAGTTCTTACAAAAAAACTATATGTATTTGATCTTTACTCTTATTATTATTATTATTATTATTATTATTATTATTATTATTATTATTATTATTATTTTAAACAAATCTCTGCCATAAGTTATCATATTCAAATATAAAAAAAAAAATGAATCTCTGCGCCGGGTTATAAATCTAGTGCCATTACAAATGAATTCGGAAGTTTGTAATCGATCATTCTAAAAAGAACTAAATGAAATAAGAAAAAAAAAGTTAATTATTGAAATATCGAACGCATTAGTCTAAGTGTTATGTGATGCGTTAAAAAATTCATGGGTATATGATCGGGTATGTAGTTCGGGTATTTGGGTATGTTGTTTCGGGTAATCGGGTCGGGTATCACCTAATCCTAGACCCGACCCAAACCCACGATTTTTTTTTAAACTAATCCCAAACCCGACACAATACCTGTCGGGTTACAAAAAATAGTCATTTTTTTCTCCGATTTTTATATAGCACTATGGTACTCGTTGAAAATATAATAAAACGCTCGTTAATTTGGTGTAATTTTTTTCTTTAAAAAATCTCGTATATAAAAGATATTAACGTTTAAAAGTTATGGGAGGAAACACGAGAGATAAAATAATAAAGGTTTAATATTTAGATTTAGTAATTAGATTATACCCCGGGAGCGTCCCGGGTTGAGAAATTTAATATGATATATCAATTTTACATATGAAATAAACTGATAATCCAATTTTGTTTTTAAATTATTTTTTTCCTAAAATATCTCAATGACACATGAGATGACACATGGTACAATCAAGGAAGAGAATGCCTTTTTAAGTGTCATGTCATTAAAATGATTTTGGTTTATTATATGTATAGATTTTTATTTTATCCTAAAATACTTTTAAAAAATGTCATGATTATCTGATTATCCCGTTGTGAAAACCATTGGGGTATACAAAAAGCATAAGACTATATGTTGTGGCCAGCGAGCGAGGAGCCGTGAGCCACAACTTGATCCACGTGGCTAACCTGATCCATAACATCCACACTTGATAGCTGGTGCGAGCGATGGCAAGTGAGCATATCTCCTTCACAAGCTCGGATGCTTACATGGGGATTGACCTAAACTCTTATGAGGGTCTTCCCGCATCTCCCCTAGGTCGACTAGCTGGAAGTGATAAGGTGAAAGCTAAACAAACTGCTAATGAATGCGATAACGAGTTCTCGGGGGAAATTAGCAAAATAAGGACTACAATGGAGATGACGGCGAAAGCTAAAGTCGATAAAGTAAGATTGAGGAACATGGACTTTTTAACGAAAGACTTTAGCAACCTACCAATGCCTCTTCAGGCGATACTTCAACAAGAACAAGATCGTCTCGTGAAGGAATTTAAACAAGAGCTCAACGACCAAGAGGAGTAGTTTACTAGTTTTTTATGGTTTTTTTTTATTAATTATATCTTTTTAATTTTTTTATTAATGAATATTTTATGTTTATTATTTAATGTGTGTTACAAATTTAAATATTATATAAATTTAAAATAAAACAAAGTTTAAAAGATAATAATTTTAAAAAAATGGATGAAGGTGTTGTTCATTTCTACCCACAACATGATCAGGCTAGTGAGTTGGAGCTTTATCACCCAGCACTTACTTAGCTTAATATTTAGAGGATAATATTATCACTCACCTCTGACTAATGATTTAATTACATGGATAACTCGCACAACTGTTTCAAAACTTTGCCTCCTAAGATTGACAAATTATGGTTAACTAGTAAATTACGTGTCGCGCTAAGCGCGGCGTAGAAACATAACCAGCGCTGATACGTGAAAAGCTACAGATTTTTCCGACGAACAGCGGAGTTACACCCACGGTATTGCGAGGGTCTAGTAATCGGATAACACAACGTAGATAGTCCTATTGTTCCGCCGGTACGCCGGTGCGCGTTGCACCGAGCAAAACGCCTAAACCGCTTGAAAAAGAGGATTTACTAATTGAAGTAAAGTGATGGCATTTTCGTAATTACCTCAAAAGTAAAGCTTTTTATTTTGGTTTTAATAATAAAATTACTACGATGGCATTTTCGTAATTAATTCGAAATGAATGGTCTTTTATTTCGCGTTTAGCGAGGTTACTATTCTAAGGATGGGAAATGTTATACTCCCTCCGTCCCATTTTAAATGTCCTCCTTTCCTTTTTTGTTTGTCCCAAATTAAATGTCCCTTTCCAAAAATGGAAATGTAATTTCCAGTTTTGCCCATAAAAGACAAAACACAATCACCACTTTTGAGGATATTATTGTCATTTTACCACATACAAACAAAAAATTTCTTAAAATGTGTGTTTTTGGAAGTGGGACATTTAAAATGGGACGGAGGGAGTATATATAATTTATTTATTATATTAATTAATTCACGTTTGGTGAGAATATAATCAAACCTTTTTCATTTTGTTTTCCTTTTTAATATGGTGGTTTAGACTTTAGACAACCACGCCTAAGGTAAGCTAGACGGGCGGATCTACGCTTTGGAAGGGGGTTCCCAGGAACCTGTTCGGTTTGAAATTTTTAGTGTTATTATATATAGAAAATTGGGTAGGAACCCCTAAATATATTAGAAAGGAACCATTGTCCATCTCAAGTAAGTGCTCCAATGGTTAATCCTTCCTCTTCTAACCTACACATCCCAGGTTCGAATCCCGTCAGGCCATACTCTATTATTTTTATCCTGTTTTTTTTTTCTCACTCCTTATTTATTTTATTCGTTTATTTTTTTATTTTTTTTTTAAAGAAACTTAGGGTTTCATGCTTCAAACACCTTTGCCCTCTCGTGACCCACTAACTTTCTTAGGTATGTTCTAATTTGTTGATGATATCATGTTAAGTTTCAATTTGTTGTGTTTTAGTATGATTTATAATATGCTTTATACTATGATTAATTGATTAGTGATGTTAATTTATAGTGTGTTGTTTTAATGTGTTCAAACTTAGATTATTTTCATCCTTTTAGTTGATTTCACTTGCTCATCTATTTTCTTACAGTTAGTTGATATTGGTTCATTATTTGTTAGACTTAGAATGTTAGAACATACTTGTCTTTTTTTGTTACACACTTGATAAATTGTGCATCTTGCAGTTGCAGTCCTTATTTGGGGCTTTAAACTAGTTCAGTCAATTGATCACAGTGAGGATTATAGAGTTCAGTTACACTCATATAGTATTCAACCATTTTCCTTTGGACCTACGTAGAAGAAACTAGAGAACCATTTGGAACTTCTTGTCCATAATCTTGAGAAAAATGAATAATACATAGGGCATTGCAAATAATATATTTGATGTCATACAATGTTTAATACCTTCTCATGTGGGAATGGGTAACACACAAAAAGAGAACAAAAATGAATCTTTGCTGCAACTTTTATGTTGACATAAACTTTAGTATAATTAAAATTTATTCAACCATTTTGTGTTGTCTCTGTTATGATCTTTTTTATTTTAGAAACAATGCAAGTGTTATTTAGTCTTACGTATAATTTCTAGAGCTTGTTGGTTTGAGTAGTGATGTTAATATGTTATCAATCCTGGTCAGAACTAGTTTTCATTATTGTATCGTAATTTATTTACATAATGAACTTTATCCGATCCGAATCGTCAAACCGACCCGACTTTTTTTCTGTACGATCATATGGGATTGAAGCATTTAGAAAAAGGAACCCCCTGGAAAAAATTCCTGGATCCGCCACTGAAGCTAGTATTCAAGCTAAGTGACCCTCCACATAATCCGCATATCTTTCCTCGTATATGAGACAAATGTTAACAATGCCTGAAATTAACTTTTAGCCGAGGACATCATAAGGGTCTTTTTTCCTACGACCGGTTACATCTAGAGGCCCAACTCATGTTTGTGACCGGGTGTCAAAATGGAAGTCAGTGGACCCTTTTGACTAGCTTCTAACAAAAGGGTTGTCATTTCCCCTTTATGACACGAAACCAATACATACATGTTTGATGTAAGTTCACATGTCACAACACATTTTTGACCTAGTAATATTTGAGTGGCATGAGATCACAAGTTAGAACATTTCAGATTGTGACAGCTACCAAAACATCATTTTGGCTCATATTTTGCAGTGGTTAGTGAACCACTCGTAGTTAAAGTCCCACCAAACATTAAGTGCTTGGTTTGTACAGCATATAACTGGTGATAACTCCAAGAAGTTAGTTTATTGGGATCATGGCCAAAGTAGAAGTAAAGAAAGAAACAATCAGCATTGCAGTTTATAAAGCTAATTTACATTGCCCAAAATGTGCTCATGATATCAAGAAGCCCCTCATGAGGACTCCAGGTAATTAATTCTTGTAACACCATGGTACAATATTGTTTTTCTTAAATTGCAAAGTTTTTATTTTTATTTTAAACCCGTTATTTTTAATGCAAAACCGGTTAAACTATTTTCTTTTATATTTAGACTCGTCACCTTCAAATTATGAATTGTTGTTGCTTATATTTATCCTCTCATGTTCTTGCAATTATCTAATTGTAGAGAGTATTTGCTTCTTTATAAAGTTGATCAAACATAATACAAAACATATTTTGGACCTAATATTTCCATAGTACAAATTATATAAAGAGATTTTTTACCGTTCATATATATATTCTTCTTATGGTAAACAGGAGTCCATAAAGTGGATGTTCTGCATGAGAAGGGTGAAATTAGAGTGGAGGGCTCTTTTGAAGTGAAGAAAATGCATGAAAGATTAGAAAAATGGAGTAGGAAAAAGGTTGAGATCTTATCACAAGACAAGAAAGCAATGGAGAAGAAGGAAACCAAGAAGGTAAGAGGTGCTTCAACCCAAATTCTATATAATTTTAATACATCAATTAAGCAACATTGGTTTAAATTCATTAAGAAATTTAGAGGCTATTAGACAACTTTGCGTCATAAGTGTCAAACTATTAAAAGGTCTGATTTAATAGGAGACATATAAAGAGGTTTGATTTGGTAAGTGTTGAAACCTAAATCTTATTTAATGTCATGATTAGTCCTTAGAGTGTATCATTTTTAAAAAAGAAAAACTTTCATGCACTTAACTAAAAGTGTTAAAAAAATATATATATTTTAGCTTAATTACTCGAAATTTAAAGTCATTAGGTATACTTTAACTATTCTCAACTCCACCTAAATGTCATATTAATAGTATTCCCCCACTTTACCCTCAAGGAAATGGTTTAACTTCACATAACCATACCTTATAATGATTTTTAGTTTCAAAAAAAGGAAAACAATTTAATCCAACCTCTTAACGTCTTATTAAAATGTTAACAAATAACCCTTTTAATGCCCCTTAATATAAGAAGGGAGTGGTGTCAATACAGTTAACATGTCATATCACCTTATAACACTCCACATTATAACAATCCACATTTTAATGTACACCCCATGACCAAATAGGAGTAAATGCAAATTGACAATATACTTAAACCATTATGGGTGCTTTTAACCTATTATTAAATGATAAAAAGGGTATTATGTGTGTGTGTTTGGATAAACTTATTTCCCCTTCATAAGGAGAAAAATTGTGTTTGAGTAATGGTTTAAAAATAAGTTTTTGTGCTTTGGAAAAAAAATTTGTGACTTTTTGATTAATGAGAAAAAAAGGTAGAAAATGAGATAAGGAAATAAGTTAGATGGAGAGCAAAACATGCCCTATATATAAAGTTACACCATCAACTTCGTTTTTAGTTTTGAAATAACTTTCGTGGTGTGGGTTTGATGATACCACGACTAAGGACTTTGTCTAGCTAGTTGGTTGATCGAGTGTAGTGGTCAAGTTAAAAGTTGATCTATTTGGCTCGAGTCAAAGTTATTTTAATTTTAAGGCTACAATTAGCAGTATGATCAATATATATATATGTCGATGAGTTACGGAGAGACAAAAAAGTGATCGATAAAGATTTGAATTTGTTTGTGGCTAAATTAAGGAAATTATAAAGACGACCAAAATAAAAGCCTATATGCACTGCGACAAATGTGAGCATGATCTTCGAGCCAAGCTACTCAAACACAAAGGTAAATGCACAACATTTTTAATTAATATGTAACATGACGGCAAATTAAGTTGAACTAAAAGGCACATAAATTAAATTGCAGGTATACACAATGTCAAAACTGACATAAAGTCGCAAACTATTCTAATAGAAGGAACCATTGAGGCTGAAAAGATTGTGACCTACATAAGAAAAAGAGCTCGCAAACACGCAGAAATCATACCGGAATCTCTTTCAAAAGAGAAGGTTGAGAAAAAGGTGGAAGAGAAGGTAACTGTGACAACAAAGATTGTAGAATTTGAAGAGAAGACGAAAGTAGAAGCAAAGGGTAAGGATGGCGAGGTCCCGTATTTTGTTCACTATGTTTATGCCCCTCAGATGTTTAGTGACGAAAATCCGAATGCTTGCCTAGTAATGTAGACCACGGCACCAAATGGCATTATTTATTTGCTATGCTGGAGAAAAATTCACGAAAGAGAGCGAAAGTTATGAATTAAATATAACTATCATTTTAAGGGGTAACGTTATGTAATTAAAATTATTAAATGTTGATTGATTACTTAAGATTAAGGGCTTAATGTGGGCAAAGTAGAATCCAGCTAGAAACCTAGTTATGTTTGTGAAGGCCATGTATCATTCACAAAACAACACACTACAAATATTAACACACCAACAGGGCAACTAACATGAGAAACATTCCAAAGGTATTTGAAATCTCTAATACTCCTTTGGTAAGCAAGTTCTATCCTAAGTCCTTATTGAGGGTCTATTTGGCAACCTCTGAATAAGTATGTGCTGAGCCATTAATATATCTATTTAGGTAAAAGACTCTGAACTAGTAAGAGGCCTAGCTTTGCTTAGCCTGACTAATTTGTGGTCGAGGAGGACAGGAGGTGGTAGTGGGTCGAGGAGGTGGTGCATGAGTGGCCAGAAGAGAGTTATGAACACACGTAAATTGATAAAGGGGTAAAATTTGCATTCAACATTATTTTGAAACTTAATGGGTAAGAGGCTTTTAGAAGTGTCCTATTAGTGAACCAAACACACTTAGGGGCTGTTTGGCAATCTCTGAATGGGAAAGTGTTGAACCAATAAAAGGTCTGAATGGAAAAGAGGCTCTGAACCAGTAAGTGCTAAACCAGTAAAATGATATTTGGTTAAGGGTGGTTATATTTAAACCCCCCACCTTCTATTTTAACCCCCTCAAAGCGCCTCGCTTAGGCCTAAGCGAGGCGCTTTGGAGCTGAATTCGAGGAGGTCAGTACGAGGGGCAGAAAAAGCTGTTTTTTTAAATTCGAAGCGCCTCGCTTAGGCCTAAGCGAGGCGCTTTGAGGGGATAATTTATTTTGGTAGTTGTTTTGATGTTTTGAGTTGTTTTTTTTAATTTAATAATTATAAAAAGTTAAAAAAATTTAAAAAACAAAGTAATAACCCTCAACATTGTCAATGACTTAAAGTTGACATCATCAACCACGTAAAGTCAATGAATGCGGTATGCGCGTTAAATTTCATTAAATGCGGCAACACAGGCAAGTCCTCGTTTGATAACAACTGAAAAGTAGCCGGTGAATTTATGTTGTAGCTTCCAAAACACGACGTCGTTGTAGCTCATATGTTATTATCTCTTCTCTTATTCTCTGTTTCTCTAGTTCTCGATGGATTATTGCTCTCATATCATGGATCAGAGAGATTTAAGCTAATTAAACTCATATCTCAAGACGGTGCAAGTTATGTTGTAGCATCCTTGATCATCTTCTTGTAATTACTTTTCAGTTGTTATCCGAGAGATAGCGGTCAACGATGAAGACAACCTGAAAGTGGATACCATGGATCAGAGAGATTCAAGCTAATTAAACTCATATCTCAAGCCGGTGCAAGTTATGTTGTAGCATCCTTGATCATCTTCTTGTTCAACACACACCAGCTTTTTCATCACAGTTTCCAACCACTAATACCAGATTGATGATACTCAATTTCGGTTGATATAGAGTATATCAGAGAAAGATTTAGTTGAAAGTGGATACAATGGATCAGAGAGATTTAAGCTAATTAAACTCATATCTCAAGCCGGTGCAAGTTATGTTGTAGCAGTCAAGGTAGATCGTGGAAATCAATTACAGTTATTTGGAATGTTTTTTATCATTACAGTAACGAAATCATTCTCACATGAATATCCTTTGAAATCAATTGGAAAATAGATAAACAATCCTCATCCACAATGTTCTTACCTATAGCTACGAACGATGATTGCCAGTGAGATTGATAACTGGACAGGTTAGCCAGGTGTTTGTCAAAAAGGTAGAGCACACCACTAGAGCAAAAAGTTGTGTGTATGAATAGTGACCCTCTGGCAAACCTGCGTAAAGGACTAAAGCCACATATCTTGCCATTAATACCAACGATGATTGCCAGAGGGTATGTACAATGGTTTTATTTATATATAAAGAACATTAATCGGTTTTATTTAGCGTAAAAAGTTCATTGTACATATACCTCCTTATCTAAAACAAATCACATCATTGTAGAGGTTACTAGGTTACTCATTACCGTTGGACGTTGAAGGTAAACATGACAGTGAGAAGTGAGATTGATAACTTCTCTATGGAAGTTGCTAAAATAGTTAAACAAAAGCTGAAATTGAACAGTTATTTGGAATGTTCCTGATCATTACAGTAATACTTGGATCCGGTTCGAGTCTAAAGCTTCGTGTGTCATCTTGGTCGAACTCATGTTGCAACATTCGTCTTGTGTGGCAACATACTTGAAATCAATGGGAAGATAAACAATCCTCATCCACAATGTTCTTACCTATGAGTTTAATTAGCTTGAATCTCTCTGATCCATGGTATCCACTTTCAGAATCTGAAGAGAAGCTATCATCTCAGAGAGATATCTGTCAGGCTGTCTTCATCGTTGACCGCTATCTCTCGGATAACAACTGAAAAGTTGTTTCATTAATCTATAAATAAATCCTTACAAAATATTTTTAAATTAAATCTTTGAGCATACCACACCCATGGCTGATCCACCAAATCATTTCTTCAAGTTTTTTTCACCAAACTCCAAGTTTAACCTCGTAAGTTTTTCTATGCATCGCATACTTAGAGGGTCACTATTCATACATAAAGAGTATAATCGTGATGTGATGGATTTTTATATCTGCAACTTAGTTCCTTTTTACCTGGTTGCAAAGGAACTTCAGGTCAGCCAGACCTTTTGTCAAAAGCAAGTGTGAAGATCAAGATCAAGAAGACTGGATACCATGGATCAAAGAGATTCAAGCTAATTAAACTCATATCTCAAGTTTGTCTAACAACTGAATTTGACTTGCTTGCATAGGAATCTTGTACGAAATTATACAGTTATTTGGAATGTTCCTGATCATTACAGTGAGATTGATAACTTCTCTATGGAAGCAACAAATTCAAAACAGAGGTAGGTTTGCCAGAGGGTCACTATTCATACATAAAAGATCAAAAAGAACAGTACGGTCAACGATGAAGGTGTGTTGTATGTATAAAATTGTGAATAATTGTGAGAGTCGATATGAGAGCAATAATCCATCGAGAACTAGAGAAACAGAGAATAAGAGAAGAGATAATAACATATGAGCTACAATGATGTATTGCAAAATACATCCGTTTTCGGTCTATAGTTTATATTATTTTCGAGTCAGTTAGTGTCGTTTTTGTGGTATTTTCGTATTCTATTTAGTATTTTGTGTTGCACAGGAGTCCGGGCAAGAAAGGAAGTAAAATGGAGCTTAAACGAGAAAAAACGAGCCTCCGGACGAGTCGCGGTTGATCGGGAAGTAAAAAAAAGAAAAAAATGAAAAATTATGTCTCGTCACGCTACGTGACGGGAAAGAGCACATCTGGTCACGCGACGTGACGGATTCCCCCTGATCCTGAAGCTGGTCACGCTACGTGACGACATCACCTGAAGCCCGTCACGCTACGTGGCGGGAGTAAAAACGTGAAAAAATGGGTTTTTGGCCCAATTTCGATTCTAAAAACCCTAGAACGAACATAAATCGTTTTTATCTTCACTTTTGACATATTGGAGCTGCTCTGGAGCACTAGGAGGTGAGAAAAAGGCGAAGGGTCAAGATTTTGAGCATTGGGATTGAGAGATTCGGGTTTTAATCATTCGGTTTCTTCATTCCTTTGTTCTTTTGAATTGCAAACTATGTTTCTTGAACTTAGAATTGATTTTATTCCTGTTTTGAACATGTTTCTTGGCTAGATTTTCATTACTACTTAGGTTATGATGAATACTTATGATTGAATGAACGTTTTTTATGGTTTTTTGGAACTTTGACTATGGGTTGATGATTTAGTAAAGACTTTGATTATTTTTGATCTGGTGTAGATGCGTACTTAGTTTTGTTCAATTGATAATTATTTACTCCACATGCGTTTTTGTGAATGTCTTTCATGTATGAATGCATGTTAGGTTGTGGACTTTGTGTTAGCAACTAGTTTATGGTAAATTGCTAGTGTTTTCCATAGGAGTGATTTTTGTTGATTGGGTAGTTCTAAGTATTCTTCCAATTCCAATAGCTGTAAGGTGCGGGATTGTCGATATGTCTAGGGTGTTAAATTGCTAGATTTAGATGCTTTGTAAGAAGATCTTCCTAGTTTCCTTACCACTACTTGCGTATCGAGTCAGGTCAGGTTTTCTATAGTTACCCCTTGCACTTTTAGTGTAGTGAGGCTTTCGCGCTGTAAGGTAGACTGTCTAGCGGGTACTTTATCATCAGAGTAGGTAAGCCTGTAAGGGTAACCTCTCAATCGGTGGTTTAACGGCTTATAGGTAACCTTAGGTTTCTCCTTGAGAAGGGTCGAGGGTCCTCTAGTTTATCCTGTAAGTTTAGTATCTCAAGATCCCGGTTCCATAGCTAGTTCCATAACCATAAAAGTTCGTCAGTCATGAGTAGGATTCTAACCTAGGTAGTATTCTCACCATCATTTGAATTTGGTTCAGCTCGGTTTACGTCTTAAGTTCAGTTTAGTTTATTTAGTTAATCTTTATTTTTCTTGAATTTAGTTTTTAGTAAAACCCCCCTCTAAAATAATAAATAGTTTTATTTCAGTTTTAGATAAGTTTTCGAGTCTAGTTACCGTTTTCCATTAGAGTCCTGTGGGTTCGATATCCGGACTTACTTTAGCTTTACTAGAGTCGATAGGTTCACTTGCCTGTCAGTAGTTTAGTTTTAGAGAGTCTAGAGTATTACTAGGTGTCTAGTTTTAGGTTTAATTTAGTTATTTTTATTAAACTACTTTTAGCACATCAAGTTTTTGGCGCCGTTGCCGGGGACTCTTGGCGATTGCGTTAATTAGCTTCGATTGAACTTATCTGTGACATCCGTCACTTTTTCATTATATATATATATATATATACATATATTTTATAATAATAATAATAATAATGAAAATAATAATAATAAAAATAATGATAATAATACATGTGAAGTTTTATAAACTTTGGACCAAATCCAAAGTCAAACCAATGTTGTACCCATTCCTTGTCCAAACCCACTTGCAGCCCATCAGGCCCAGCCCAAACCACCCCTTCTCCTCACCTCTGTCTGTTTAAAAAAAAAATATATAAAAACCTTGTTGGAGCCGGGACTCGAACCCGAGTCTGGCCGGCCCAACCTCCCTTAACATACATCAGATGACCAGCTGAGCTACACTTGCTACTTTGTTTTAATCCCAATTCTCTTTATATAAATACTAAAATAAGCTCCCTTCCTCTTTTCCATCTATACTCGCTGCAAGTACAGACCCATCCCATTTTCCTTAATTGAAGCACCAATCACTTTTAATTAGGAAGGATGTGGACTTGTTTCTAATAATAACAAATCACTCGGCCATCAACAACTAGAATTGCACGCTGATTAGCAATCCTCATTGACCAATTTAAGCCTATTACGCGGTTGGACTTTAATATTAGTCAACCTTGCCAATTAATCAAACCATCGATCCTCCCTATAAATTGACCTTCTGCGATCCATTACAACTCGCCACAAAACAAACCCTCACTCCCTAATTCTGTAAACAAGCTATCGTTTTCAAAGAATCTCGTACAGTTGACTTTTTGTTGACTACATCGAATCACACGATATTGGTTTGTAAGTATCCAATTCCTTAGTTGAGATTGTTAATCGGCCCTTGTATGTCATAAGCCCCATGATTAATTGGCCTATAATCACGTATATAGGTTGATTAGATAATTAGGGTTCATGCCAATTTGGGGATAATCTGATTTGAACTAGTGTATTTATTTTATTTTTAACAGACTTAAATCACAACCACAGGCCTAGGCCAAGTGGTTGTGATCGCTGCTCGTGACCATGGGTACCCGGGTTCGAGTCCCGGCTACTGCCCTTTTTGCTTCTTTTTATTTCTTTAAAACAAAACTATTTTATATATATATATATATATTAAACCTTTTAATCTTTTAAATTCATTTTAAAATATGAAAACTATTTTATAAATTCTAAAAAAATTACATTTGTTTAATCTGATATAAAAGTTTCATTTATAATTTTTATTTTTCAGAAATTCATTTATTTAATATTTATAATAATTAAATCATTTTTATACTATTATATTTGTAAAAATCCATTTATATATCAAAACAATCTTATAAATTTCCACAAAAATTATCCTAAGCTTTTATAACATTAAGCTTTTCAGAAATGATTTTTATTTCAGAAAAATCATTTATTTAATATTTTTAATCAATTTTTGTTAGTTTTAATCATAAATAATTCATAATAAATTCATTTTACAATATTTTTGCACCAAAATTTTACATAAATTATTTCTAACTATCTGGAACTGAAATACAATTTTTAATTCAGAAATTCTTTGATTTTAATATTTTTAAATATTAAAGTTAAAATTTGACAATTTGTAATAAATAGATTTTAAAAACCTATTTTAAGGAAAATAATTTTGTAAAAATTATTTTTATACTTTAAACAACACTCTTGTGAACACCTTAAATTTAAATTTTATAAAAAGAGTTTTGGTCATTTATTTACTAAATTTCTCTCAATTGGCGAATATTTTTAATATTAATCAAACGAGCAATTATCCCCAATTCGAAACCCTAAAATTTCATCTATCCTAGAGTTATTTCCCTTACACGATATCAAATTCTTTAGGTTGATCCTTTGGATAATTTCCAACACATATTTCGTTGTCCAAGTTCAATTTCAAGTTATTACGAGAACTGTGAGTATTTCCTATCCCCTTTTTGCTTTTATTCATTTTTGGGGTGTTACATGTACACTATTACAATTTCAAATACAAGTTTACATTTTCACAATACAATACAATTCTAGTACTATGTGCATTGCTTACAACGTGCTTTATGCTTAGACAATACATGTGGATTACATTTGTACTTAGTGAAATCATTAACATGGTACAAGCCGACCTTAACATTGGATAGCGCTATTTGGATTGACAACCCGCCTAGGTTGATTCTCCCCCTTTTTCATCGGAGAATCCGTGGCCATTGTTAAGTTATTATCCATTTGTTGGATAAGTACACTACAGTTCATACAGTACATTATACAGTCACAGGGTTGATTTCGCTCATTTGTTTGATACATGGTTTACATATTTGCACTGTAGCTTGCACTTGAATTGTATAACTTTTTAACCTACTATATATATCAAATCTAGGAATGCTCACCAACATTTCATATGTTGACCAAACCTATTTTGTACATGTTTCAGGTGCAGTTTGATCTAGTGCTTTAGCAAGGAACATTTAGTGCTTTATTTTAATTCAGTTATTTCAATATTTACATTTCATTTAGACAATGTATTTTCCATTTCCATGTAAGACAATTTTGATTATTCAATAATATTTACATTTTAGTACCATGAGCTTTTGAGCAATCGTCACTACGTGGCACCTCGATGATTCCGCCATCGGTTGGGGTGTTACAGATTGGTATCAGAGCCATGGTTATAGGGAACTAGGTTATTAGATAAAAAGCCTAGACTATAACCAAACTTCAACTTTCATGCATAATATTTCCTGAATTACCTTACCCCTCAATTCCCTTTACTTTCCTTCTTCTATCTTTCCCTTCTTCTCTCTCCATTCTTCTCATGGTGCATAGAGATGGTGTCCTACAAGAAGTGGAAAGTCTACATCATTATGGAACAGGAACAGTGCCTTTCATGAAGACACTCTTAGACATAATGCCTACTCGTATTTTTGCTCCTTCGAAGTTGTTGAACTTTAATGAGTGTGATAAGGACACGTGCAATCTGGAAGGGTGGACGCCTGTACACTGGGTTTTCTGGCATAGGCAAGCATAGCGCATAAATCCACTTACGGACCTGTTATGCTTACCTGGGGATTCTTGGAGTGAGTGTCCACTTATAGGCTAAAGCATGTCTTCTTTGATCACCATTGGGTTCAATTCCTTTGAAAAGTCAACGTCCTTGTTGAGCTTTACAGCTAGACAAGGGCACTCCAAGCATTTTGTACAAATTTTTCCAATACTACCCTCTCGTTTCATATACAATACTTTGCATATCATGAGTACTTACAAGATCATATCTTCATAATTATCTGTACGATTATACACTTACATTTCCTAATCTCATGATTATTATTTGACTACCTCATAGATGTCTGCTCGCCGTATGCTCCGTGATGCCAGCCAACGCCCTGTTCGTGTTTCTGGACGACGTTCTGATCGTCGCCTCGCATCTTTAGTCGCCGAACAAATTGCTGCAGTGATCCCAAACCTAGTCAGTGAGATAACCCAGAATAGTAACAGTGCCAACACAGGGAGTACGACTCAATTTCGGTGCACTTTCAAACACTTTAACTCCTGTAACCCCACAAAATTCACTGGTGAGGAGGGTGCTACTGGCCTCCTCCAATGGTTTGAAAGCATGGAGAGTACTTTTGTGAACAGTGAATGTCCTGATGAACTCCGCGTTCGCTATGCTACCAGTGTCCTTCAAAAGGGAGCGTTAACCTGGTGGAATGGCGAAAAACGCAATCGAGGAGCTGATGTTGCTTTATCTTTATCTTGGGCTGAAGTTAAGGAACTCATGATCGCCAAATTTTGCCCTAGGAACGAAATCAGGAAACTGGAGGAAGAGTTCCATGGACTGAAACAAGACAGTGGGGAGAATCTTGCGTATAATACCCGATATCACGAACTTAGCATACTGGTTCCACACATGGTCACCCCAGTCTCTCGAGCAATCGAAAAATATATCGAGGGATTACCTGACCTGATTCAAGACGTTGTCACTGGAGGCAAAGCCACTACGGTAGAAGAAGCCATCCAACTTGCAGCCACATTAACAGACAAACACGTAAGGAAAGGAAACTTGGTTAGGAAGGGCACCAAGACACCTACTGAGAAAACCACCAATGTTGTCGAACAACCTAGGACTGTTTTAGCAAAGGCCGCCACTACTGCTTCGAACTCTAAGAAACGAATGGGCGATAATCAAAACCATGCTGTTGTTGATCCGGTGGCTCAGCCTCCTATCAAGAAAGCCTACACGGGAATCCATCCTCAATGCAACACCTGCAAATATCATCATCCTGCAAATCTTCCATGCCGTCAATGCACTAGATGTGGGAGGTTTGGACACCTTGTTACCACTTGCCGAGTAATGATTGGAACACAGAGTAATCATCAAACAGCTGCCCAGGGACCACTACAGATTACTAACGGTCGGGCATGTTATCATTGCAGAGACCCTAACCACATGCTACCTCAATGTCCCAAATTGAACAATGTAAACCTGGTGGCACATGGACGAGCTTTCAATAACAATATCAACGAAGCAGACGATCAGGATGACGTTAATCCCACTGGTTAAGCCATGGATGAAATCTTCCCAAGACTCGAGAAATCCAATACCCGTGTTTTCATTTTCTTGATTCTATTATCATTTTATACCCAACTTTGTCGCACTCATTAGCATACAACATCTAGAAATTTCCTTACGTATTATTGTGTATTAACACCGATTGGAAATTTATTATATTGATTACGTTTATTTTAATCATACAAGACTCTACTTATTTGAAACATTTGGACTTGATACTTGATCTTACAGATGCTTTTCTAAGAAAACATCATTGATTATTACATGAAACTAGATTTTTTCCCTTAATTTGACTACGCATTGAACATCTAATTATTCATGATACTTGTAAACATTTAATTATTCATGATAACACTTACACTTAATGGTTGTAGTACTTACAAACTTGCTTGCATAAACATACTATCAATTTGCAATCTATGTGAATAATAATTGCTGCACTTAATAGAGGTCATCATGTCTTTTTCAACAGTCGGGAGAGGCCCTACAACCTACTCCACGACTGGTAGAGACTATTGAACATACTCAACGATTGGTAGAGGTCGCTATGCCTTTTCAAACAGTCGGGAGAGGCCCTACAACCTACTCCACGGCTGGTGGAGGCTATCGAACCTGCTCAACAATCGGTGGGGTCATAGAAGGACACAAAACCCTAATGTAAGGTAAATTGATGATTCCGGTCCGGAACGTAATCATGAATTTACAGGTGCGTTAGGGTAGTGTGAAATTCTATTAGAGTTTTTGGAAAGGCGTCCAGTACGTTTTCAAGGTATCAAAGGTGTGGTGGGTTAGCTGCGGTACACCCTGTATACAAACACTAATGATGCATTGAAAGTGAGACTGGAAGTCGGACCAGGAACAAGCTCTGTTTACTTGGTAGTTCATCTAGTCTTTTTATAGTCAATCAACTCGTACATTTGTTTTAGAATTCCTAAAACTTGGAGTTTAGTGATTTACTAGATTCTTATTCTCCTTACTATTCGAGACGAACCTAATCCAATCATTAACTCACACCTATCAAACCTTTTACCCAAATCATTTGAATTTCCCAAGCCACAACCATCTTAATTTTTACCCAAGCATCCATAACCCTATGTTTCCAATAACTTCGGGACGAAGTTTCTAAAAGTAGGGGATGCTGTGACATCCGTCACTTTTTCATTATATATATATATATATACATATATTTTATAATAATAATAATAATAATGAAAATAATAATAATAAAAATAATGATAATAATACATGTGAAGTTTTATAAACTTTGGACCAAATCCAAAGTCAAACCAATGTTGTACCCATTCCTTGTCCAAACCCACTTGCAGCCCATCAGGCCCAGCCCAAACCACCCCTTCTCCTCACCTCTGTCTGTTTAAAAAAAAAATATATAAAAACCTTGTTGGAGCCGGGACTCGAACCCGAGTCTGGCCGGCCCAACCTCCCTTAACATACATCAGATGACCAGCTGAGCTACACTTGCTACTTTGTTTTAATCCCAATTCTCTTTATATAAATACTAAAATAAGCTCCCTTCCTCTTTTCCATCTATACTCGCTGCAAGTACAGACCCATCCCATTTTCCTTAATTGAAGCACCAATCACTTTTAATTAGGAAGGATGTGGACTTGTTTCTAATAATAACAAATCACTCGGCCATCAACAACTAGAATTGCACGCTGATTAGCAATCCTCATTGACCAATTTAAGCCTATTACGCGGTTGGACTTTAATATTAGTCAACCTTGCCAATTAATCAAACCATCGATCCTCCCTATAAATTGACCTTCTGCGATCCATTACAACTCGCCACAAAACAAACCCTCACTCCCTAATTCTGTAAACAAGCTATCGTTTTCAAAGAATCTCGTACAGTTGACTTTTTGTTAACTACATCGAATCACACGATATTGGTTTGTAAGTATCCAATTCCTTAGTTGAGATTGTTAATCGGCCCTTGTATGTCATAAGCCCCATGATTAATTGGCCTATAATCACGTATATAGGTTGATTAGATAATTAGGGTTCATGCCAATTTGGGGATAATCTGATTTGAACTAGTGTATTTATTTTATTTTTAACAGACTTAAATCACAACCACAGGCCTAGGCCAAGTGGTTGTGATCGCTGCTCGTGACCATGGGTACCCGGGTTCGAGTCCGGCTACTGCCCTTTTTGCTTCTTTTTATTTCTTTAAAACAAAACTATTTTATATACATATATATATTAAACCTTTTAATCTTTTAAATTCATTTTAAAATATGAAAACTATTTTATAAATTCTAAAAAAATTACATTTGTTTAATCTGATATAAAAGTTTCATTTATAATTTTTATTTTTCAGAAATTCATTTATTTAATATTTATAATAATTAAATCATTTTTATACTATTATATTTGTAAAAATCCATTTATATATCAAAACAATCTTATAAATTTCCACAAAAATTATCCTAAGCTTTTATAACATTAAGCTTTTCAGAAATGATTTTTATTTCAGAAAAATCATTTATTTAATATTTTTAATCAATTTTTGTTAGTTTTAATCATAAATAATTCATAATAAATTCATTTTACAATATTTTTGCACCAAAATTTTACATAAATTATTTCTAACTATCTGGAACTGAAATACAATTTTTAATTCAGAAATTCTTTGATTTTAATATTTTTAAATATTAAAGTTAAAATTTGACAATTTGTAATAAATAGATTTTAAAAACCTATTTTAAGGAAAATAATTTTGTAAAAATTATTTTTATACTTTAAACAACACTCTTGTGAACACCTTAAATTTAAATTTTATAAAAAGAGTTTTGGTCATTTATTTACTAAATTTCTCTCAATTGGCGAATATTTTTAATATTAATCAAACGAGCAATTATCCCCAATTCGAAACCCTAAAATTTCATCTATCCTAGAGTTATTTCCCTTACACGATATCAAATTCTTTAGGTTGATCCTTTGGATAATTTCCAACACATATTTCGTTGTCCAAGTTCAATTTCAAGTTATTACGAGAACTGTGAGTATTTCCTATCCCCTTTTTGCTTTTATTCATTTTTGGGGTGTTACATGTACACTATTACAATTTCAAATACAAGTTTACATTTTCACAATACAATACAATTCTAGTACTATGTGCATTGCTTACAACGTGCTTTATGCTTAGACAATACATGTGGATTACATTTGTACTTAGTGAAATCATTAACATGGTACAAGCCGACCTTAACATTGGATAGCGCTATTTGGATTGACAACCCGCCTAGGTTGATTCTCCCCCTTTTTCATCGGAGAATCCGTGGCCATTGTTAAGTTATTATCCATTTGTTGGATAAGTACACTACAGTTCATACAGTACATTATACAGTCACAGGGTTGATTTCGCTCATTTGTTTGATACATGGTTTACATATTTGCACTGTAGCTTGCACTTGAATTGTATAACTTTTTAACCTACTATATATATCAAATCTAGGAATGCTCACCAACATTTCATATGTTGACCAAACCTATTTTGTACATGTTTCAGGTGCAGTTTGATCTAGTGCTTTAGCAAGGAACATTTAGTGCTTTATTTTAATTCAGTTATTTCAATATTTACATTTCATTTAGACAATGTATTTTCCATTTCCATGTAAGACAATTTTGATTATTCAATAATATTTACATTTTAGTACCATGAGCTTTTGAGCAATCGTCACTACGTGGCACCTCGATGATTCCGCCATCGGTTGGGGTGTTACATTATCTGAAATATTTGTGCTATTTGTTATTTTTATTTTATTTTTCTTTTATTTTATTTTGTGTCTACACTTGAGGTTAGTGCTTCTTCCCCGAGTTTATCTACTTCTGATTTTACCATCCCATTTAGATCACCTAGTCCACCACATACCCATCCCTAAATGGCCGAACGTCGCACTGTCCACCAACAATCCACCCAGGGTTTTACGGGAGTTAACTCTCCTATTACCGCCCCGACCATCAACAATGAGGGGTCCTGGAAGATACCCTCCTACATTATGACGGCCATTGCTAACAATTGTCAATTTCACGGCCGTGATGATGAGGATGCCCCGGCCCACATTGCCCGCCTGACTCGCATCCTTGCTACTTTTAGGTTGCAGGGTGCCTCCCAGGATGCTAAGTTCCTCCATCTGTTCCCATTTTCCCTTGCTGGTCGAGCCGCCACTTGGCTTGACTCTCACCCTACTGACACTTTCACTACTTGGGATGCCCTTAAACAAGCCTTTCTGAATAAATACTTTCCACCTAGCAAGGCTTCCCGACTTCGCGATCAGATCCATTCATTCCGAATGGAACCTGATGAGCCATATTATCTTGCATGGGAGCGGTTCCAAAACCTGCTTAGCAAGTGCTCCCAGCATGGTTTGACTGATTGGGCCCTTGTAGAGAAATTCTACAATGGCTTAACTTATGAGGCAAAGTACCGTTTTGATACTTCTGCAGGCGGCCATCTGATGAGTAAGAAAACTGCGGCCGAATGCAATGACCTATTTGAAAGTTTTGCCCAGACAGACCATGAGCATCGAGCCTTACTCAGGAATTCTACTCCTGTACCTAGTACTACATCACCCGCACGAGGTGGTCACCAAGTTACATTGGATGCTAGTGTGGTTGCTGCTTTAGACGCACTGACTAGGGAAGTGAAGGAGTTGAAAATGAAATCTGAAAAGTGTGAGATGTGCAGAGGTGGGCATGTTACTTCTGAATGCCCCTTGATTCACCAGGAGGGACAGGCGGATTTTGTAGGAGGTCAGTATCGGGGGGAGAATAACTCTTATATAAATTCAGGTGGGGATAGCGGGAATGGTTTGGGTAAAATAGAAGAACTTTTAACCCTGCTGGTGGCTAAAGATGCCAACACACAGAAAACTCTAGCAGAACATGACATGTTGTTGAAAAATCACCACTCTGCATTCTTAGATCTTCAGCGTACCATTGGTGATATGGTTAAGCAGTTGGATGCTATGGCTCTAGGCCAGTTTTCAGGTAGTGCTCAGGCAAACCCGAATGCCCACGTTAAGGCAATCACCACGCGTAGTGGTAGGACGTTAGAGAGTCCTAGAGCACCGGTTGAGGAGGAGGAAGAACTGGTGATTAGAGAGATAGAGCTAGAGGCTCCTAGTAGGGTGCAATCTAGGCTAGGCCCAGTAAGTACAGCACCAAACAGTGAGTCTCGGGTTGAGAAGCCAGTAGTTAGGCCACGGAATGTTAGGCCGAGTCCTGAGATTGATCCTGCCCATGTTCCTTACCCTGCCCGCATTAGGAATCAAAAGTACTGTAAGGAATATGGCCACTTCCTAGACATGTTTAAGCAACTTAAGATCAATCTCCCGCTCATTGAGGCCCTCCAGCATATGCCTAAATATGCAAAGTTCCTAAAAGACCTTCTGACACGGAAGGATAAATTGGGAGAGCTGTCGACTGTTCCGCTTACTGCTGATTGTTCTGCGGTGGTTCTGAATAAGCTACCGGAGAAATTGACAGACCCAGGCATTTTCACAATCCCGTGTTTGTTTGGTAGCGATGTTCAACACCACGCGTTGGCTGACCTGGGCGCTAGCATCAATTTGATGCCTTTTTCTTTGTATGAGAAGCTAGGCTTGGGTAAACTTACCCCAACGCGCATGACACTAACGTTAGCAGATAAGTCTGTTAAATATCCACGGGGCATCATAGAGAACTTGCTTGTTAAGGTAGATAATTTGTGTTCCCCGTGGATTTTGTGGTTCTCGACATGGAAGCTGATGATAGAGTTCCACTTATTTTGGGACGCCCTTTTTTATGCACCGCGAAGGCATTGATTGATGTCTTTGATGGTAAGATCACACTTCGGGCGGGGGGATGAAACCGTCGTCTTTGATGTCTCAAAGTCTAGACCTAAGCTGAGTGAGAGGTGTGAGAATGTCTCCTGTGTTGATGATTCCTTAGGAGTACCGCCATTAGAGAAACAGGAGGAAGATAGGTCTAGGTCTGAGGATGTGGTAAAACCTAAGTGTGGGGATGGTTCGTTGATATGTAAGTTTCACTACACATCCCCAATGCATCAGGATTTTAAGGCTAGTAAGAAGAGGTTTGATGAGCTAGAAAAGCCAAGAGGTTGTAGGATGAGCTTGTACATGAGAGCCCAGTTTGTTAGTTTCGGGGGTGATGTGGATCTTAAGGATCCCCGTAGGTTTTGATGTTGAGGATAGTTCTTGGGTACAATCCCAAGTGTAGAGTTTGTAAATTTATTTTTATATTTATTATTATTATTATTATTTTTTTTGGCATTTTTTTTATCTTTTAATTATTTTCATTTGTGGTTCGGTATTATGCTCGGGTTTTGTTTGTTTCGTTTTGCGCAGGTTTGGATTGCACCGCCCGTACTCAATCTCCATTCGGGTGATTCCACAGCTGTTTAACATTTGTCAAGGCAAGCCCAGAGTTTATCATTGTGTCAGAGCCGATCGCGAATGAAATGCTATACGATCGAGCTGGAATGGACTAGAGTTTTTGGAGCTTACGCGTTATTTAACCAGCTAAGTCCTTTCCAATTTGCCCTTATGTTTTTAGTTTTGTATTCGGAATTTATTTTGTTTTGAGTCGTTTTCTATTCCTACATTGAGGGCAATGTAGAGTTTAAGTGTGGGGATGGGAAACTGTCGTTTAGTTTGTATATAGAGTCGTTTTGAGTCAAAAAATTGAAAAAAAAAAAGATAAAAAAAAAAGTCCCTGATTTTGAAGTTTGCATTATATAAAATATGGAAAATGATAGGTAAAGTTAGGTGTCCGGTTTTCAAATATTATGTATAATAAGAGATTAAAATTGATTGAAAGCGTGTCTAATTTGGGATATGTGGGTAGGCTCGACCGGTAGAAAGGTTTCCTTTGATAAGTAATAAATTAATTATGTTAGGCTATTTTGTGGGTTCTCATCTAGGAGAAACGGGGAGACCGAAACCGCCAAAAATAGTATAAGAAGCACCGTTATAAGTAAAAAACCGTTAGAATTTCTAATCACTAAAAAAAAAAAAAATAGAAATCAAAGCAAAAATATTGAAGCTTAAGGTGCCTGGCCACTGGGATAGCGACTTGGATTGGTCACACCCTCTGAGTTAAGTATGCTGAGATTGAAAAAAAAAAAAAATACTGAAGCTTAAGGTGCCTGGCCACTGGGATAGCGACTCGGATTGGTCACACCCTCTGAGTTAAGTATGATGAAAAAAAAAATAGTGATTTTAAATTCTCTTGGTTTTATACATAAGACGGTTGGGAAATGGTCAATTGGTCGTTCCCTTAGCTTCATAAGCTTGAGGCGGGATTAGGAGGAACTGAGGCTTCCTTTGAGTGAGACCCTAGATAGACTAATCAAGAACTTAACATAAATAAAAAGGGGGCTTGGAAACCGGTTTGGGTTTAAGAGGATCAATATATCTGCAATCGCAATCAACACGTTAGTAGATTATTAACTAAGTAACCTATGTTTTGAAACCGGATGTAAACCTAACTGTGATTCCATAGCATAATTCTTTTTCAGGGACGAAAAAAACATAAGTGTGGGGATATTTGATGTATTGCAAAATACATCCGTTTTCGGTCTATAGTTTATATTATTTTCGAGTCAGTTAGTGTCGTTTTTGTGGTATTTTCGTATTCTATTTAGTATTTTGTGTTGCACAGGAGTCCGGGCAAGAAAGGAAGTAAAATGGAGCTTAAACGAGAAAAAACGAGCCTCCGGACGAGTCGCGGTTGATCGGGAAGTAAAAAAAAGAAAAAAATGAAAAATTATGTCTCGTCACGCTACGTGACGGGAAAGAGCACATCTGGTCACGCGACGTGACGGATTCCCCCTGATCCTGAAGCTGGTCACGCTACGTGACGACATCACCTGAAGCCCGTCACGCTACGTGGCGGGAGTAAAAACGTGAAAAAAATGGGTTTTTGGCCCAATTTCGATTCTAAAAACCCTAGAACGAACATAAATCGTTTTTATCTTCACTTTTGACATATTGGAGCTGCTCTGGAGCACTAGGAGGTGAGAAAAAGGCGAAGGGTCAAGATTTTGAGCATTGGGATTGAGAGATTCGGGTTTTAATCATTCGGTTTCTTCATTCCTTTGTTCTTTTGAATTGCAAACTATGTTTCTTGAACTTAGAATTGATTTTATTCCTGTTTTGAACATGTTTCTTGGCTAGATTTTCATTACTACTTAGGTTATGATGAATACTCATGATTGAATGAACGTTTTTTATGGTTTTTTGGAACTTTGACTATGGGTTGATGATTTAGTAAAGACTTTGATTATTTTTGATCTGGTGTAGATGCGTACTTAGTTTTGTTCAATTGATAATTATTTACTCCACATGCGTTTTTGTGAATGTCTTTCATGTATGAATGCATGTTAGGTTGTGGACTTTGTGTTAGCAACTAGTTTATGGTAAATTGCTAGTGTTTTCCATAGGAGTGATTTTTGTTGATTGGGTAGTTCTAAGTATTCTTCCAATTCCAATAGCTGTAAGGTGCGGGATTGTCGATATGTCTAGGGTGTTAAATTGCTAGATTTAGATGCTTTGTAAGAAGATCTTCCTAGTTTCCTTACCACTACTTGCGTATCGAGTCAGGTCAGGTTTTCTATAGTTACCCCTTGCACTTTTAGTGTAGTGAGGCTTTCGCGCTGTAAGGTAGACTGTCTAGCGGGTACTTTATCATCAGAGTAGGTAAGCCTGTAAGGGTAACCTCTCAATCGGTGGTTTAACGGCTTATAGGTAACCTTAGGTTTCTCCTTGAGAAGGGTCGAGGGTCCTCTAGTTTATCCTGTAAGTTTAGTATCTCAAGATCCCGGTTCCATAGCTAGTTCCATAACCATAAAAGTTCGTCAGTCATGAGTAGGATTCTAACCTAGGTAGTATTCTCACCATCATTTGAATTTGGTTCAGCTCGGTTTACGTCTTAAGTTCAGTTTAGTTTATTTAGTTAATCTTTATTTTTCTTGAATTTAGTTTTTAGTAAAACCCCCCTCTAAAATAATAAATAGTTTTATTTCAGTTTTAGATAAGTTTTCGAGTCTAGTTACCGTTTTCCATTAGAGTCCTGTGGGTTCGATATCCGGACTTACTTTAGCTTTACTAGAGTCGATAGGTTCACTTGCCTGTCAGTAGTTTAGTTTTAGAGAGTCTAGAGTATTACTAGGTGTCTAGTTTTAGGTTTAATTTAGTTATTTTTATTAAACTACTTTTAGCACATCATACAACGACGTCGTATTTTGGAAGCTGAAGTTCGGAGAGAACTAAATATTCGGTTGTTGATTTTCTTCTCTATACAGAGTGACGATAGGCTTTTTCGATTTCCAAATGAATCAACGACTTAAACTTGACATCATCAACCACGTATAGTCAAATATTTATTCTCCATATCCATACCTTGTTTCAAGTATCTTGTAAAATTCATTTCGTCTTCAAAGACTCCTATGAGTCAACAAAGGTTGACTTTTTTGAGCATTAACAATGACTATATTACATTATTATTATTATTATTTTTATTATATTTGTAATTTAGTTCCTTTGTTTTATTATTATAATAATTTATTATTATCAAGAATCGGAAATTAGTAAAACGATTTATGAAAGTATCAAGAATCGGAAATTAGTAAAACGATTTAATAAATCATTGCTCAGACGTTAGGGTTTGATAAACACAAAACTTATTATTTATAAAGCAACAAAAACACAAATCGTACCGTGAAATAAAGAGAGGCCCATTAGGAGTGCCGTGGAGGAAGATCGTCGGTTTGCTGTAGTCGATGATTAGCTTGAAATCAATCTCTCTGATCCATGGTATCCACTATCAGGTTGTCTTCATCGTTGACCGCTATCTCTCGGATAACAACTGAAAAGTTGTCTTCAATGATTCTAAAAAACTTGAAAGTAATTACACCGGCTTGAGATATGAGTTTGATTATTATCGTATTTGCAACTTAGTTCCTTTCTCTCGAAAAAACCATCCGATTGTTAAAAGTATAAAGACTATGAAATTAGTAAAACAACTAAATTTTACCTGCTTTGCATGAAAAGTTATTTTTAAATGTTTGTTAATATATTTTTAAATGTTTGATCTGCAATATTTGAAAATTATCATTGCTCAAAAAGTAATTAAAAACACTTAAAAATGAATTAAAAACAATTGTTGCGAGTTAGGTTTAGTCGGAGGACCACGTACAATGATTCATCAAAGTTGTACAAAGCTGGATGTTTTTACTGGAAAACCAAAACGAGCAATTAACGAAATGAAACGGAGAGATATAATTTTCTTGGCTTGGAAACAACTTAAAAGAACCAAAAATAAATTAAAATTATTTTTTTGGTGATTAACAGATAATTTTAAAGAATTAAAAGAAATTCAATTTTTTTTAAAAAAAGGCCAAAGCACCTCGCTTTGGTCAAAGCGAGGCGCTTTAGTGCCTCACTTTGACCAAAGCGAGGTGCTTTAGTGGTTTGATTAGACCACAGGCGCCTCGCTTTGACCAAAGCGAGGTGCTTTGGCCTTTTTTAAAAAAATTTGAATTTCTTTTAATTCTTTAAAATTATCTGTTAATCACCAAAAAATAATTTTAATTCATTTTTGGTTCTTTTATGTTGTTTCCAAGCCAAGAAAATTATATCTCTCCGTTTCGCTTCGTTAATTGCTCGTTTTGGTTTTCCAGTAAAAACATCCAGCTTTGTACAACTTTGATGAATCATTGTACGTGGTCCTCCGACTAAACCTAACTCGCAACAATTGTTTTTAATTCATTTTTAAGTGTTTTTAATTACTTTTCGAGAAATGATAATTTTCAAATATTACAGATCAAGATGTCACCAAGCATGTCAAGAAATGATAATTTTCAAATATTGCAGATCAAGGTGTTACCAAGCATGCCAAGAAATGATAATTTTCAAATATTGCAAGTCCAAACATTTAAAAATAACTTTTCATGCAAGCAAGTAAAATTCAGTTGTTTTACTAATTTCATAGTCTTGATACTTTTAACAATCGGATCGGCGCTAAACAATAGAAAGTAATTACAAAATATTGCTAGAGGGTCACTATTCATATATAAAGAACATTAATCGGTTTCATCTTTGTTTTCTTGAGTTCAACTTTCCATGATCTACCTCATCCACAATGTTCTTACCTATGAGTTTAATTAGCTTGAATCTCTCTGATCCATGGTATCCACTTTCAGAATCTGAAGAGAAGCTATCATCTCAGAGAGATATCTGTCAAGTAATTACAAAGAAGATGATCAAAGATGCTACAACATAACTTGCACCGACTTGAGATATGAGTTTAATTAGCTTGAATCTCTCTGATCCATGGTATCTACTTTCAGGTTGTCTTCATCGTTGACCGCTATCTCTCGGATAACAACTGAAAAGTTGCCTCATTAATTCCAATTCCAATTCCACCGGTGCAATCAGAATCTGAAGAGAAGCTATCATCTCAGAGAGATATCTGTCAACGATTATGGCGCAGAGGTTAGCGGTAACTTTAAATTTTGAATGATCGTCGGTTTGCTCTCTATATACCAATCAACAGTAGCGATCATTACAGTTATTTGGAATGTTTCTGATCATTGTCAGAGGGTCACTATTCATACATAAAGAGATAAAGGCTTGTACACGAGTATAATCAAACAAGGGTTGCCCGGAGTTTGATTAGCTTGAATCTTTCTGATCCATGGTATCCACTAACCGTAGCGATCATTACAGTTATTTAGTTAAACAAAAGCTTAAATTATACAGTTATTTGGAATATTCTTGATCATTACAGTGAGATTGATAACTTCTCTATGGAAGTAACAAATTCAAAACAGAGGTAGGTTTGCCAGAGGGTCACTATTCATACATAAAGAGTATAATTGTGATGTGATGGATTTTTATATTTGCAACGTAGTTCCTTTTTACCTGGTTGCAAAGGAACTTCAGGTCAGCCAGACGTTTGTCAAAAGCAAGTGTGAAGATCAAGATCAAGAAAAACAGTACGGTCAACGATGAAGTTGTGTTGTATGTATAAAATAGTGAATAATTGTAGTGTGTTCAGTGCAGTCGACGAACATCATTCAAAATTTCAACTTCCCGTTCAGGTGCTTAAGTCCACCTTGCACCGGCTTGAGATATGAGTTTAATTAGCTTAAATCTCTCTGATCCATGATATGAGAGCAATAATCCATCGAGAACTTGAGAAAGAGAGAATAAGAGAAGAGATAATAACATATGAGCTACAACATAACTTGCACCGACTTGAGATATGAGTTTAATTAGCTTGAATCTCTCTGATCCATGGTATCCGGTTGTTTTCAGGTTGTCTTCATCGTTGACCGCTATCTCTCGGATAACAACTGAAAAGTTGTCTCATTAATTCCAAAACCTAAAGAGAAGATATCATCTCAGTGAGATTGATAACTTCTCTATGGAAGTTGCTACAATAGTTAAACAAAAGCTGAAATTGAACAGTTATTTGGAATGTTTCTGATCATTACAGTTATGCCTTTTTTGGTGAAATGAACTTGAAGAAATGATTTGGTGGATCTATCATGAGGTAAACAAAAGCTGAAATTGGACGGTTATTTGGAATGTTCCTGATCATTACTTTTCATGCAAGCAAGTAAAATTCAGTTGTTGGACAGTGAGATTGATAACTGGACAGGTTAGCCAAACCATACAAGGGTGGCAGGAAAAAGTTGACATTTTGATCCAAAGGAAATTCAGGTTAGCCAGACGTTTGTCAAAAGAACATTTTTTATAATAATTATATTAAAAAAAAACAAAAAACTAACTCAAAAGACCAAAAAAAAATTTTTTTTTGATCCGAAGCGCCTCGCTTAGGCCTAAGCGAGGCGCTTCGGATTAAAAATCAGCTTTTTCTGCCCCTCGTACTGACCTCCTCGGAATGAGTTCAAAGCGCATTGCTTAGGCCTAAGCGAGACGCTTTGAGGGGGTGAAAATAGAAGGTGGGGGTGCCAATAGACGGAGCCTTGGTTAAACATCTTAATAAATATGTAAAATGACTAAGTTACCCTCACCCCCACCCCACCTCACCCACTTCTCTTTTTTCTCATAAATTTCCCTGCACACTCTCCCAACCCCACCTACCCACCCCATTTCCTTTTCTTTCTCCCAACACAATCCACGATCATCTTCCATTTTCATCTTTTTTTTTTTTTAGAATCTTTCTCTTTTATTATGTTCTTCTCTTTATATATTTGATTTTCAAGATTCATTAACCAACACACATTCACACAGTCACACATAGAGGAGGAGCCACGATAGAGGAAGGGTTGAAATGAGCGGAAGATCAGTGACGTGAAGCCTATGTTGGTCTGATTGTAGAGAAGAGTATAAGCTTAGGATGGAGACGACGAAGGAAGGGTTGAAATGAGCGATGGTGAATGGTCACGGTGAGTGTGTAGGATGGTCGGTGGGGTCGCCGGCGGGTGTGGAGAGGAGGAGGAAGATGGAGAAGGTGAAGGTGAATGATGGTCACGGTGTGTAGGATGGTGTCATTGTTGGGTTTTTGTTTTGTACAGAGAAGGGCTTAGGAGTCTTTTTTTCATTCAGCAATGTAATGTAGCTGAATGATACAGACTGAATCGGACAGATTCAGAGGTTGGGTTTTTTGCAACCAAACATCACCAACCTCTGACCGATTCAGAGGTTACCTCTGAATGAATCCATTTAGAGGTAAACAAACAGCCCTTAATGTTGATTGATTGAAAGGTAGCTTTTTAATGAAATCACTAAGAGGCTACCAAACAGTCACTTATAGTAAATGATGGGCAATACTGATCACACTACAATAAAAGCAACTTTTAGTGACGAAACCTATTGGGACGACATCAAGTAGTTGCAATTGATGGACCTGTCGCGACATAACTTAGTCGCTACAAGTTTTTCAGGAATTTTCTTTTTTAGACAATATAGTGACAAATTTTAGTCACAATAATGTCGTCACTAAACTTTCTTGTAATGTGAGTTTAATCTAAGTTGAATTCCTAAGAATTGTTATATCTAGGCTTAAAATCATCACCAATGATGATATATGGGCCGGTTTTTGATGAACTTTGACCTAAAGGCTCAAACTTTTGATATTATGGGAAATCTTGTATTTGACGACTATATTAGAAATGATTTTGTTTAGGCTATGGGTGTGGTTTAAAGGCTTAGGGCCTATAAATCGTTATGTTTGCGTCATATATGTTTCACGTGGGTAGTAGGTGGCTTTAAAGTTCATCCTTTTAACTTACTTGTGTTTAAAACCACTCCAATCAATTCATGGTCATTTGTTTTAATTTTTTTTACTTTATTTTAATTCAATCTTTTTATTTTAAATTATTTATTATAAACCAAAAATAAAAATAACATAAGAAAATTATACATTTTAAAAATTATAGTAAGTTAAATAAACTACAAACGAAACTAAAAAAATCCAAAAAAAAGTTAACAAAATTACAAACGAGAAAGGCGAGAGATCTTTATCGTAATTTATCTTTACGAGCTTTGAAAATCTTTTTCTTCGTCGGTGAGAGATCTTTATCGAGAAAGGCGAAGTTGTTTTCCATTTCCATTTGTTTTTTTAACTTCTTGTTCTTTGATCGAGCGTAATCGGGCGATTTTTTTTTTCAAAACATTCAATGTGTGATCTCACATCGGGATCCAATGTAGATATAGACGAGGAGGAGGTTGCCCGGCCACGGTTTCTCATCGTCACCTTGCTTTCATCTCTACCTGGCCGACGTGGCAAGTCTTCTAGTTCTTCAAAATCACAGTCGTCGACGTTGTCGTCTAGGTTTATATGGGACCAAGCGTCTGACCTGCCTTGGGATGTATTTGGTTCTGGTGTGCGTGACGTTGTCTTGGACCGTTTAGATGCTCGACCGGTCAACCCTGGTGGAACATGATGCCACTTTGATGACTTTTGAAGTAGCCCCCAAGAATCATACATGTTTAATGAGACATCGTACTAGTCTCCAAATAGATTCTAGGCTACAATGTTGATGTTTGCGCCGCTACCATGGGGCATCATATAATTATAGTTTGTGAAAAAATATATTACCAATGATATTGGAATCTTCAAAAATATCAAGACACGCTGGAACCCGTTCTTCCGCTTTCTTTCTACAGTGTTTGCGTGTGCTTGTATTCGGTTTGCGAAAGTTATGGGCTTTTTGAGACGTGTGGTTTTGTGGAGAATTGTGAAACTTGAGAGAATTGTGGTGGTGTTTAGGAGAATTGTGGAATTTGAGGGTATTGTGGTGGGTTTGGAAAGAGTGGTTGCGTTACCGGTCGAGAATTGACCTCGTCTGTACCTTGATTTACAAAATGTGGCTCGTTTCGTCATCATCCGGTTGACGGTTTGCAAAAGTGGATGGTTTGGATTGAAAGGTTTAAAGTTGTTATTTGAAAACATGTTGAATATTTGAATTTTGAGAATAAGTGGGATTTTTGAGAATAAATTGTGTTGTAAAAAATGTAAAGGGTTAAGGTGTATTAATATGAATTAAAAAACTTAAAAAAAATCAAAAACTAACCGTTGGCAGTGGTTGGATTTTTAAGGGCCCCACAAGTTCATCAGGAACGCCCGTTTGCAGTGGCATCTTTAGTGCCCCTCTTTCATGGTGATGAGATGGCGTTTAGCGCCCTAACCGGTTGAGGTGACATGAGATGCTACTTCATACCCCCACAACCTTATAACGTGTTAGAATTCAACATCATTTAATACTAAAAAATGCCCATTTAGTGATTTGGTAAGCCTATATGATCGAAGATGATTTTAAATGATCAAACATATCAATAAAGATGACCGTAAAATGGTTGATTATAAAATGGTGATCAGAATGAGATTAAACATAATGCAAAGCAAACTGTGTACGTTTTGGTTTTAAACGGTCCAAATGGATCAAAACAAGATTGGTTCTTATTCCATATTAAGTATTTGAGGGAGATCGTCCGTCGACAAAGAGTTCCAACAAAAACAACTAGATGCAGACTTAGCCGTGGCTTATGAGGGGTGCAAACGAGCCGAGCCGAGCCCGAGCTCGAGCTCGTTTAAGTTATAAAAGCTCGAGCTCGAGCTCGGCTCGATTCGAGTTTTGTTCCTAAAGCTCGAGCTCGGCTCGAAGGTAGGTTTTCAAGCTCGAGCTCGAGCTCGGGCTCGGCTCGTTTATTAGTTAATAATTAATTTATATTAATTGTAATACTTATTTTATATATAATTTGGTTATTTATTCATAGTTTTATAAATATTAATTATTATATTTAAATACATATTTAATATATTAATTAAAATTTATATAAATAGTAGGCTCGTTAAGGCTCGCGAGCCGGCTCGAGCTCGATAAACAAAGCTCGAGCTCGGGCTTGTTTACTAAATGAGCTTGGCTTTCAGGCTCGGGCTAGAGCTCGTTTAGGCTCGGCTCCTTTCAAGCTTTTTTCAAGCCGAGCTCGAGTAGCTCGGCTCGTTTGCACCCTACTTATGATACTCATTTGTGTAGTAGCGAAAAGAAAACCATTACGTCATCAATACATGCAAGCATTGCTTTGAACCAAGCAAACACGCATCCTATGAATGTTTCTAGATTTCAGTTGGTGGTATATAATGACAAAACTAGATAAAAAGGAAAAAAAGAAATATTCATAGATGGCTAAAAACAAAAATTACACAAGTCATGGTATAGATAATAGAAATGATTGGCTAAATACTGCCATCAGTTTAAAGCAAGAAACTCGTGATGAACATAATGATGGTAGCGAAGAAGCTCTTCACTCTTGGTTGTTAGTATTTGTTTTTCATTAATAGAATTTTCATTCCGGATTTAAAATTTAAAAAGACAAAGAAAGGACAACCATTATGAAAAAAAACGCTCGATTTTGACATGCATCTTTCTTTTCTTTCTTTCTTTTCTATCTTCTTTTTCTTTATTTTTTTCTTTTTTCAGAAGAACACTATATTAGCAACGAACATATCTATATCTATACTACTAAGATAGTAATTTTTATTTAATTTTAAGGCACATAAAAACATTGTCTTTACATTTGGTACAAGTGTTAATGTATAAATAATTTCTCATTTATAATATTGCCCCTCTACATTTTAGTATTTAATAAAGTAGTGTAATAAATAACAAACAATAATGTAGTGTTATTACATCAAGTATTTATATTTATAATGCAATAGTATTTTATAAAAGGTTGTAAAAAACTTATTAACATATATATATTTTATAAAAGCTTGTAAAAAACTTATTAACAATTATACTAAAAATAATACATAAAAAATTTGACTAACATATTCAAACTCAAATAAAAGAAATAGGCATCATCACATTCGTGACTGACTAGATCATTAGGAAAACCAAAATAATTGTAAAAAAAAAAATACATGATGACTTTTAGTTTAACAGTACAACAATTAAATAACTTATTAAGTTATACTAAAAATAATACAAAAAAATTTGACTAACATATTCAAACTCAAATAAAAGAGATAGACATCGTCCCATTCATGACTGATTCGGTCATTAGCAAAACCAAATAATTGTCAAACAAGAATACATGATGACTTTTAGTTTAAAAGTTATTGTATATGTAATAAAAGTTTACTACTAAAATTACAATCAGACAAATGTTGTGTTAATCAAGAGCAACATCATTGCTATTGTGTTAATCAATAGCAACTTCATGGTTTCTTTGGTCAAATGTCATGGTTTCTTTGATTCGCGCATACAACACAAACTTCTCATTCACACCTATGGGTGTCTCATTAGACGAAACAATCGCCAATATAAGAAATGGCATATATACGTTCGGAACATATTTGGAAATATACCACAAAATCAACCAGTTAGTACTACGGGATGGCAAACTCATCCCACATGCCATTCTTTGTTTTTTTATGGCTTCATTTAGAGTATTTAGCTACTTGTTTATTTCAGAGACTGAAATCTTGTCTTCTGATTCAAGTTTTCAGTATTTTCCCGCATTAATTTTTATTTTTTATTCGTGCTTTCAATATCAAAGGACTTCCACCAAAATAATTGTCACACAATAATACATGATGACTTTTAGTTTAAAATTATTATATATGTAATAAAAGTTTATAGGTGCAGCCCCGCCGCAACGCGCGGATTCCTGCTTGCAACCCACAATGGAGTCAACTTAAAAAATGATTAAAAACTAAACAATTTAAAATGGGTCTGAGTTCTCTATCCAGAAAGGGTGGCGGCGCAGCTTTTTGCCCGCTTACCTACCATCCTTAGGGGGCTCGAGGCGGTCCGTGATGGACCAACCGTGATAGACCAGGCGTGATGGCTGTGACCATCAGGAACACCGCCCCATCAAATGAATCACATCCATGATGATCAAATTTCATGACACACATCACGCCAACGGTCAAATGACCGTTAGGTTAAAAAAAAAACTTTTTTCAAAGACTCTCTCTCTCTCTCTCTATATATATATATATATATATATATATATATATATCATTTTCAACCAAAATCAATACCACCAACAATCCAAACATACATCCAACAATCAAACAACCAAAAAAAGGTATATATATCAAATGGAAGGCCCCTTGTGTCCACTCGACTCATTTAGTTCTTCCGACTCATCGGGTTCTACAATGGATTTTTTTTTGCAATGGTTTGCGAGGTCGCGCACCGTGAAGATACGGAACGCCCAAAGAAAAAAATTGTGCAACGTAATCGGTGGGGGGGGGGGGCAAATAAAGCTTTGATGAAGGATTACTTTGTAGAAAACCCAAAGTACAACGATGAGATGTTTAAAAATCGATTCCGTTTATCAAAGTAATTATTTTTAAAGATTGTCAGAGACATCGAAGCTATGTTCGAATGGTTTCAAGAAGGGTATGATGCTAGGGCAAAAAGAGCTTTACGGCGATACAAAAATGCACATCCGCGATTCATCAACTTGCTACCAGTAACGTTTCTGATGAATATGATGAATATTTAAATATGTCAAGTAGAATTTCAAGCGAATCTCTTCATTATTTTTGCAATGCTATTATGAATTCATATGGTAATGAGTATATCCGAAGACAGACTAGACACGACATAACACGTTTGTACGCCACACATGAAGCTAGTTGGCATTTTCCCGGGATGGTCGGTAGCATCGACTGTACCCACATCGAATGGAGAAGTTGCCCGACAGCTTTGCGAGGTCAGTTTATGAGAGGTGACCATAAAAAACTAACGATAATGCTCGAAGCCTTGCGTCGAACGATTTATGGATTTAGCATGCGTACTTTGGTCCCCCGGCTCAAATAACGACATCAATGTTCTACATCAATCACCACTATTCGATACAAAGATACAAGGTACCGCCCCGTCGTGTCCGTTTTCGATGAACGAACGGCAATATAGACGTGGCTTCTATCTTGTTGATGGCATCTACCTTACTTGGTCAGTTTTTGTGAAAGCTTATTCGTTTCTGACAATCGAAAAAGAAATATTGTTTAAGAAGCTACAGAATCTGCGAGAAAATACGTTGAATGGGTATTTGGTATATTGAAAGGTAAATTGCACATAATAGATCGCCCAGTGCGTTTGGTTGATCAAGCGAAAATAAGGAATGTTGTGTACGCGTGTGTCATATTGCACAATATGATCATAAAGGAAGAGGGGCGCACAATATCTCCGGATTACGTTATGGATCCTTCGACACCAGCAAACGTTACCGATGATATTCTTTTGGAGTTGCGGAATGAACAAACCTACTATCAGCTTTGATTTGATCAAACGGAACACGTGGGTGGTTTAGATGTCGAGTTCGAGGAGGCGCACCCATCGCTCACTTAATTTTTTAATTTTTATGTTTTTATGTTTTTTTTATTTAATGTAATGTTTTTAGATTATTTAAAAAAAAGTTTAGTGATGAAAAGTGAACACCACCACATGTGTTTGGTGATGGAATATGATGAAATGAGGTGACACAATCTGATTGGGTGTGATAGTGTGATGGGGTGATGACCACCCCCATCCACCCTTATGTAATTTACTCATTTTATTGAAATGAATCTGAAATTTTCATAAAAAAATAACATTAAATTTAGAGTTAATGGCCAAAATCGTCCCTAAGGTTTGGCCAGTTTTGCTACATCAGTCCAAAAGCGAAACTTTTTGCATCCGAGTAATTCTGTTTTACATTTTGTTGCCAAATTCGTCTTTGACACTAAACCCAGTTAACTATTGTCGTTAACACTAGGGGTATTTTTGGCTTTTTGGATGACCCCCTTTTAAAACACAATTTAGACAGAGTTATTCATACCCACAGAAGACAAAAATACCTAGATGTAAAAAGGGGGCATCCAAAAAGCCAAAAATACCCCAGAGTTTACGACAATAGTTAATTGGGTTTAGTGTCAGATACGAATTTGGCAACAAAATGTAAAAACAAAAGGACCCAGATGTAAAAAGTTTCGATTTTAGACTGATGTAGCAAAATTGGCTAAACCAGGGACACTTTTAGCCATTAACTCTTAAATTTAACTAACCCTATAGAAAATCTTGATTTTAATAATATTTCCTTTTTTTTTTTTTTTCTGATTGTTAAAAGTCAAAATTGGTTGATCAACATCTATAATCAATAAAAATAGGGATAATCATAAAATAGGCATCTTGACTATAAAATTTGTTCAAATAAACATGATTTTACTTTTGCTCAAGTGAGTTGTGAAGAAGCACTTACGTTTACATTTCTTTTTTTTTTTCAAGTGGATGAGAAATAGTTAGAAATATTGGAGTGTGATTTGTGAAGGAATCTACCCTACTTATTTGCTTTCCTCTGATTGGTTGTACGAATTAGCTTTTTGAAAGTTTTTTTTTTTTTTTTTTTTTTTTTTTTTTTGAAAGGTTGTACGAATTAGTTATTTGAGCACACGTAAAAGTTTGATGCTTATTTGGACAAAATTTGTATTCTAACATGCATATTTTGATGATTTTGCCACAGAAATACTTTATTCCAAAAACTTATGGACTACAGGGTGAGCATATTAGGGTAACCGGACCGAACTGAGTATACCCGACCCGAAGACGTACCGATAATACATATAATCAAAGACCAGCGACTGGACCCAAGTGAACATGTTGGGTTCGGTTTAACACAAATTCGGGTATTTTGTTTTACACAGTAGACCGAGACCGAGACCAAAGGTAAAGCGTGTAAGTATAAGGTGATGAAACAGAGTGCTGGTATAGAAGATCACATATGATGAAAAAGATGAAGAATAATGTGTGGATGATGGAATCTCCAATGTTTCGTAGATGACGAAATTTTTTTTGAAAGATTAATTTCTTTTAAATCCCGTGGTCTGTGGGACTTGAACCCAAGACCTTCCACAATCTAGTTGTTTTAAAGGCTTTGCCTTTGTCAATGGACCACCACCCCATTGGTCTCGTAGATAATGAAAATGATCTGATGAATGAGGATCTTTGAAGACGACGAGGACTAAAAATAAGCTTTAATACAAATTTAAAAACTTCAAAAAATCAAGCTTCCACCAAATGAAAATGAAACTCCTTCCCATATCTGCAAGTTTATATAAAATAAATCAAGTTTATTCTTTCTGACCTTGGGATTAAACACCAAATTGGCCATAGACTCTCATTTATTAATAGGCATTAAAATAATCTACTTATCTTGGTGATAACAAAATTACACTAACTTAATTTTTTTGAACGATCAACAAAACTTATATTATTTCACCCGAAAGCTAGCGGGAAGCTAGCAATACAACCTACATACCAAGTTTCACCAAGTTAACATTACAACACAACAATAGAACTGATCTAATCACCACCGTATCTTAATTGTTTCATTAATGTTTATTCAAAGAATAAAAATTTAAAAAATGTATTACCGTTGAACTTTTTAGTTAAAAAAACTAACTTAAGGCAATGTAAAAAGTTGATTATTTGAGATTTTTACATTGAAAAAAAATCAATTTTAAAAAGACACATGAAAACTAATGCCTCATTTCTTAAATATGTAACGTGTAAATATATAAAAAAAAATAAATACATAAAAGGAGTCTCAAAATACAACTTTTGTAAAAGTATAAAAACTCACATCAGGATAATATAAAGAATTTAAAAACAACACCATTTAAAACAAATGACAAGAGTAATGATTTTTAACTTTACTACTTCATAATAAAAGGATCAACTAGTGGTAAAAGAATCAACTAGTAAAAAGAAAAGCAAAATCATCAAAATTAGCAAAATCATGATTGTATAGTGGCTCTCTGCCCAATATACGTGATAAAATCATCATCAATTAATCTCACCTGTAGCAAAGCTAAGGTAAGGTTTAACAAGAGTAAGATGTAGACAGCCTTACCTTTACCTCTAAGAATAGAGAGGCTGCTTCTAGTGAGACCCCCGGCTCGATGTGGTTTGGTATCAAGCCTTGGACATAAGGCACAAAACACTTAGCAATCGGGACAAACCCGATCGATGCATGTACCCCTTTGTCTTTTGGCTATCCACGCCACCACATAATGCATGATTAACCGTACGTCGTTTTTAACATTATTTTCACGAAATTAGTATAATAACGTTAAAACTAGTGCAACTTTACTTTTGCTCCTCAAGGACCACACATATATACATTATATGCGCACGCCGTAAGTGGGGCGTCAGACGTGATAAAAACATATAGAAAAATAACTTAGGGGGAAGGGCAGAATTGTTTTTCACTTCACTGATTTTAATAAATTCCGCATTGCCACATCACTTCACTGATTTACTTCGGTGATAGTGACACTGAATATTAGTGATTTGATAGAGGAGAGAGAAAAAACAGGTGTTACTAGCACGGTAACTAGATACCGAATTTGGTTCACGGGACTACTACCAACATGGGTGGCGGCGGTGTTACCGTGCTGGTAGTGCGGTACTCGTAACCAAATCTGGTAGCGCCCCGTCCCCCTTAGGAATGACTAACCGCCCACTAAACCTTAGTTAAATAATAGGGGAAATCACCAAAATAGCCCTTTGACTGAGGGACTTACGAGAATAGCCCCATCCCGTCTCTTTAGAGACGGTTCACATTTCCCAACCTCGTCTTAGGCGTCTCCCGAGACGGCTTGGTTTCCAACCAATAAAATTGAAACACGTCACCGGAGACGTCTTTTCTGGGGAACTGAAACGACGAAGAAGACACCGGAGACGTCTCGGGAATCACGAGACGACATAAAAGACGTCATAGGAGACGTGTTGCACTTTTATTGGTTGGAAACCAAGCCGTCTCGGGAGATGCTTCAAACGCGAGGGGGCTATTCTCGTAAGTCGCTTGGTCAACGGGTTATTTTAGTGATTTTCCATAAATAATATTTTCACGTTCCCTGGCTTCAAAGAGTTCAATCGTAAAGCAAGTAGCCTTCGAAGGTTCGGCCCGGGTAGTTATTATTCGGGTACTCTTGGGTCTGAACCGAAGACCCACCTGAAAACGACAATTACATAATATTGAGACCGAAGACTAGGTTTTCTATATTATATCAGTTCGGTTTTGGGTAATTCCCGGTCTGGGTATCGGGTATTTTCGGGTAGAACCGATTTCTGCTCACCCCTATACACATCAATCACTATATAGTTTTTTTTTTTTTTTTTTTTGTCCCAATGGGGTCATCATTTTGAACATCAAAGATATTAGCATAAAGCCAAGTCCCTGGTGATAAAAGGTGCTTTTTTAACCCCGATCATGCAAAAAACACAGCCCCAATTTGCACATTAGCATTTTTGTTATGTCATATGGGTCCTTGGAAGTTAAACAACATGTATAACATTTCAGGCCACAAACTTGTCATATTATACAAACTGCACAAAACAATTATTATTATTATTATTATTATTATTATTATTATTATAAATTTAAAATTATATTAGATCGTATAGCATCTATCACAACACAACACAACACACCACTCTCACAACATTCAAGATCGGTAAAATTATATGTTTAGTATGATGTACAACTCGTATAACACCTTATATGACACACGGATATACATTTTCACCATTATACAAGCTGTATAGTGTTATAGTAAGTGGTCGGTGGTGTATGAATAGTGTGTGATGTGTGTACGTATAAATATATACCACATATAACCATTTTTAATAATATAACCAAAAGAACTCACCAACCCGAGAAAATTAAGTTATTAATTAGCTTGATTTTCATCGCAATTCTAGCAAACCTTGCTTTTAAAAAGATCAAATTAGTTTCACAAAGGACACACATAGCTGATATCTAACTTGAAGAAAAAAAAAAAAAAAAAAAAACCCTACAACAATGCCTCAACAGATTCAAACCTAATACAAATAGAACAAACACACACGCACAAAAAAAGACAAAGTAGAAGATCCAATTGACGATAAATGGTACGCAGTTGATTAAGAACCACCCAGACCTTTAATTCTTTAATCAGAACGACGGCTGGTTCGCCGCGTTACCGGACCAACCACGACCGTCCACCGGTACCTGAACGTTAGGCATACTAACCGGTAAGTTAAAGAAAGGCAAACCAACTGATGAAGACTCCTGAATCGGAACACTAACGTTAACTTCACCGTCACCGTTACCGTTACCACCACCATCACCACTACTCGCAGCAGCAGCTTCTTCTTCTTCATCCAATGGCAGTCTTTCATACTCCACATTAGTAAATGAAGCAGCTATAACTATCACTGGTCCAGAAGCCACAAGAGCACCAACCACATTACCACCAATAACCTGTCCTTGTCCACCACCTAAATATATTGTCAAGCTAGTGGCTCCAGGTGGAGCAGGAGGTGGCAAAATGGATCCAGAGACTGACAGTAACTCAAACCGGCCATGCAACGTCAGAACCGAGCCAGCGCCAGCCGGTTGACGAAGATTAACGTTGTTAACCGTACCGGTACCGCTGACTATGTAAATCCCACGTTGTTTTTTCCTAGCGTAAGCAGCGACGGATTCGAACACGTCGCATCCGTCGCTGATTTCTAGGATGTGGGCTCGGAGGGTGTTGCCGCTTTCGCGGGTGATGATGACGGGTGGTTTGGGTTTGTTTCTGGAACCGGGAGGACGGCCGCGAGGGCGGCGGCCGTTCGCATCCGCGGAACCGGAGGTGGTTTGGTTTGTGTCGTCTTCGGAGTCAGGACGGGTTTGATGGAGGTGGAAAGCGGGAGTAGACATGTGTAGTATTAGAGTACGTAGGAAACAAAAGTATGATGGTAATGTAGAGATTTTTGGCTTTAAAAACATAAAAAAACACATGAGGATTGTATTTTTATGCCACGTGGGAAGAGAGGGAGGCCATAGACCAATATATTGTAGCATCTAGAACCTTTATAAAATACTAGCTGATACCCGGAAGTGTTCTGGGGTTAAAAAATCTAATATTACTTAATAAAAAATGATAAAAGAAGTAAACAGTCTCAACCTCTTTTAATGTTAAAGAAAGTTGTTTAAATGTTTATACTATCAAAACTCTCAACCTCTTTTAATTCTGAGCATATCGTTATAGCACATAAACATGGGCAATTCATATATGTAATAGTATGTTCAAAAACATATATACTATCATAACATGATTAGTGATTTGCCTATATATGATTAAGAAATTACCTAAATACATTGTGTTTTTTTCTGCATGAACAAAAACTCACTAAAAAAACAATTTTTTCGTTTTTGTATAGCACTATATATGGTGCTCGTTGGAAAGATAATAAAGCGATCGTTAATTTGGTGTAATTTTTTTTTCAAAAAAAATGTCATACATAAAGGTTACTAACGTTTAGAAATCGTGAGCGGAAAATAAGAAAAAAATAAAGATAAAAATATTAATTAACATATTTGAAATTTTAAAATAATTAATAGTTCACTAACATTTAAAAAATGTGAGAGGAAAAATAAAGAAAAGATATTAATTAACATATTTGAAATTTTAAAATAATATAGATATAGATATTATTTAAAAATACAAAATAAATAAATTTAAAAGAAAGCTTCACATGATGCCACATGACACATTCAATGGGGGGCTGAGGCCTCCATTGAATGTCACATCATACAAACTCAATTCTTTTATTAGAGCACTCACTTCCCATCCACCAAATGTATGTGAGTGTGTCCACCAAATTATATGGGGTGAGTGTAAGTGGTTGTGAGTGGAGGAGAGAGAATTTTTGGTGGAAACACTGTTCCACTCTAAATATGAGAAGCTACTGTTCACCCCTATATATATTTTAATATTTTTGTAAGTAGTTGTGGGTGAGGAGAGAGAAAATATAATGATAAAAGTATGAAAAAGTATTATTATTTTAATTACGAGAGAGAAGATTTAGGGGTGAATGAGTGATTTTTAGTGTAATTTGATGGATGAGATTTGATGGAGAGAATGTAAATGCCGTTATAAGTTATATATATGATGTAACGAACATTATTTGGTAATTAAGTGATATGTGAAGTATTGTATTATATAAATCTACGAGGATTTCATAGTCAATTTCTATATTCAATAGTGTAAAAATATATGAATCTATACTAATATGAACCAACCAAACACAACATTGAGATCAAGAACACAACAACGATGTAGCGACTGAAAACAGTGACAAAATCTTATTATTACCAACCCAAAAAGATTACCCAACCAAACCCTAGATCTCTACAATCGTAGAGATCTTAATACGATACAAGGTTAGAGATCTTCTGATTGTCAAGATCAGAAGATCATCTAACAAGGAAACAATACAAAGAAACTGGAACGTACAGATCACAAACCCTAATCTATACAGAGGATACAAGACGAAGACGAATAAAAGAGAAAAATCTGAGCTAAAATCTCGAAACAATGAGAGAGACAACAATATATACTCGTGCACCGAAGCTTCTGGCAACAAACACAAAACCCTCCAATCTGAGCCATAGGATTAGAATATCACACGGATCATCAAAATGAACGGCCAAGATTAAACACGTGAAAGCTACTGGGCCCAGCTCATAACAGATGACAAATCCAATAGCCCACAACACTTTATTTGGCCCACAAGACCCGAGCCCATATTCCAAGTATAAGCCCAATATATAAACCTGCATAAAACTAAAGTCTAATATTTGAATCATAATATCATTCACATAATTTTAACACGCTCCCTTGATTCAAATACCAAACATGTCATACAATCCAAGTTTATCACAAAGAATCTTATGTTGTGACACATTAAGACCCTTAGTAAAGATATCAGCAACCTGATTCTCAGAACTGACTTTTAGTGCTTTTATAACACCACTTGAGATTTTTTCTCTTATAAAATGCAGGTCAACCTCAAAATGTTTAGTTTTCTCATGGAAAACTGGATTAGAGGCTATAGACAATGCAGCCTTACTATCACTGTAAAGCTCAACTGGAAGTTTAACATCAACACCTAACTCTTTTAACATATTAATCAACCAAATAATCTCACAAGAGGCTGAGCACATAGCTCTATACTCGGCCTCAGCACTAGATCTAGAAATTGTACTTTGTTTTTTAGATTTCCAGGAAACTAAGGAACCACCTAAGAAAACACAAAATCCAGTGACTGACTTCCTGGAATCCAGGCACTTGGCCCAATCTGAATCAACATAAGTATTCAGATTGAACTGTTCTGATTTTTTAAAGAGAATACCTTTCCCAGGTGACAATTTTAAATATCTTAACAGTATAAGAGCAACCTTCAAATGGTACTTTGAAGGTTTGTGCATAAACTGACTTAAAATCTGAACTGTGTAACTAATATCAGGTCTAGTTAAAGACAGATATATAAGTTTACCAATGAGTTTTTGGAAACCAGTTACATTTTCTAACATATCAGATTCTTTAGAATGTTTAGCATTTACATAATAAAGCTTTGCTCTATAGGTGTATTTATTGGTTTACAACCCAAGTAGCCAAATTCACTAAGTAATTCAAGACAATATTTTCTTTGAGATAGACAAATGCTTTGTTGGGAATAAAGCACTTCTATTCCTAGAAAATATTTCAGTTTCCCTAAATCCTTGATTTGGAAATTAGATTTTAGAAACTGTTTTACACTAGCAATCTCAATTTCATTATTTCATGTGATAACTATGTCATCAACATATACAAGTAAAACAGTGAAACTATCACTAGACTTTTTTACAAACAAAGAATAATCACACAGGCTTTGAACAAAGCCTATCTTGACTAATACATCAACTAACTTTTCATTCCATTTTCTAGGGGCTTGTTTAAGCCCATAAAAAGATCTAACAAGTTTACACACTTTGGACTCATTCTTGTTAGAATATCCTTCTGGTAATGTCATATAGACATCCTCAGTGATAGACCCATACAAGAATGCATATTTATATCTAACTGATACAAAGGCCAAGAATGTTGAACTGCTAGACTAACTACACATCTAACAGTAACCATCTTGACTACTGGAGAGAAGGTCTCTCCAAAGTCAAGACCTTCTCTTTGGTTGTAGCCTTTGGCTACTAACCTGGCCTTGTATCTCTCAATCTCACCATTGGATTTATATTTGATTTTATAAATCCATTTACACCCTATTGGTTTTCTGCCAACAGGTAAATCAGTAACTACCCAAGTATTATTCCTATATAAGGCTTCTGTTTCAGAATTCATTGCCTCAACCCATTTGGGATCCTTGGCAGCCTCAATATAGGAACTGGGTTCAACTGATTTATTCAGAACAAACACAAGAGACAAGTTTTCACTAGACAAACATGAATAATTAACAACTTTTTCCAGGCCATACTTAACTTTGCCCTCAATGACATAGTCATTGAAGTGCCTAGGCATACTAGAAGCTCTATCTGATCTTCTAAGATTTCCCTCAGATTGGGTTTGCTCAACATGTTCTATTCCCTCATCATTGTTTACCCTACTAGGATCCCTATAACCTGAGCTGCCAGGCTGCTGACAGCTGTCTACCCCCCCCCCCCCCCCAGCAGCCCTGGGAGGTGATCCTAGTTGCAAACTAGTGGGACTAGATTGAGTTTCATTTGGGTCCCCTTCATCATCGGAAGATCAGGACTCTCAACCTCATTAGACTTTTGACTACCAGTTTCAACAGAGTCAAAGAAATTTAAATGGTTTATTGATTTATCATAGACATTTAATTCTTTATCAACAACAAAAGATTGTTTAAAAGGGAAAATTTCCTCATAACATCTAACATCTCTAGAAAAAATACACTGTTTTGACTCTAAACACCACAGTTTATAACCTTTTTTAAAATTGGAATACCCAATTAAGACACATTTTTCAGACTTAAAAGATAGTTTATCAGTATTATCTAAGACTGTGTTGAAACATAGACAACCAAAATTCTTAATGTGATCAAGAATAGGGGGAACCCATATACTAACTCATAGGGACTTTTACCTAATAGGACTGAAGAAGGAATCCTGTTAATCAAATAAGTGGCAGTTAGAACACAATCAGCCCAAAATCTAAGAGGCAACCCACTCTGAAACAACAGAGCTCTGGCTGTATTTAACAAGTGTCTATGCTTCCTTTCAGCAATTCCATTTTGCTGTGGAGTATAGACACATGATGTTTGGTGTAGAATACCTTTTGAATTACAAAATTGTTCCATTTGTTTGTTTACAAACTCAGTGCCATTATCACTCCTAAAAATCTTTATCTTAGACCTAAACTGAGTTAATACTAGTTCATAAAAAACAGTTAGATTTTCAAAGACTTCTGTTTTATTTTTTAACATATAACACCAAACAGACCTTAAATAGTCATCTACAACAGTGAGAAAGTACTTAAACCCTTCCCTACTAGTGACCTTATAAGGACCCCAAACATCTAGGTGAACAAGGTCCCCTATGTGTTTGGACTTATGATCACTAATGGGAAAAGGAACTCTAACTTGTTTAGCCTTGTGACATATCTCACAAGGCTGAGAGTTCCTATGACCAAGGTTTAAGTTCTTCCTTAATACAGACAGAACTTGGTCAGAGGGATGCCCCAACCTGCCATGCCACAGATTGGCATCATTAATACCAGTAAAGCAAGAATTATTGACACTCACACTTGTGCCAACAAAATAGAGACCATCACTTTGATTACCAGTCATCAGGACTCTATTGGATTTGGAATCCTGGATATAACAATGCTCTTCATCAAACAATACACTAAGTTTATTGTCTCTAGACAACTTATGAACAGATAACAGGTTTACACAATAATCAGGAACTAAGAAGACATCATACAGGACAACACCATCAGCTAACTTGATATCTCCTATCTTAGTTACCTTGGCACTTGTCCCATTTGGATGTTTAACCTGAATATTGTATTCAGAAACATCAACACAATTGACCATTTCTTTGTCATTACTGGTCATATGTTGATTTGCTCCTGAATCTGTTATCCATCCTTTACTAAGAGCATATTTGACAAAAGTTGAACAACTACTAAAGTTTTCTAAAACTTTTGCCAAATTTGATATCTTAGTAAGACAAGAAAAACCATTAATGAAGACACTTTTACCTCCTGTATTGGAGTTTTGTGCTTCATTTCCTCCCTTATCACTGATTAGACTCATAAGTTTTGATATCTGTTCAGATAAAAAGGGAAAAACAGAAGAAGAGCTACTAGGCAAGCCAGTAGGGGTACTAACTTGCTTAGTGTTAGACATGTTGCAAGACATATTAGACCTAGACATTTGTCCTCCTGGTTTCTTTTTGAACCCAGGAGGATAACCAACCAACTCATAACATCTGTCAATGGTATGTCCTAACATGTTACAATGGGTGCATTTTAAATTTGGGTTTGGACCTCCATTAGTAACTTTCTTTCTTTCAAAAGATTGATTAGTTTTAGATGTGAAAGCAACATTATGTCCTTTAACTGTTGATCCAGAACCTCTATGAGATTCTTCCCTAGATACAATAGCAAAGGCATTTTTAATAGTTGGTAAAGGGTCCTACATTAACAGATTAGTTCTGACTGGTTGGTATACATCATCCAAACCCATGAGGAATTGCATCAACTTTATTAGACTGTTAAAGTCATTAAAGTCTTTTGATGCTTGACATGTGCAGGAAGGCAACTGCACAGTTGCATCAAATTGCTTCCACATGGTGTTCAGCTTATGGTAGTACTCAGCAACAGAGCTACCATTTTGACTCACAGAGTTAATCTTCTGATAAAGATTAAACACAACAGACCCATCTACTTTGTCATAAGTCTCTTTTAAGTCTGTCCACACCTCAGTGGCCAGCTTAGAAAAGACTTGACCTAGATATAGTTCCTCACTAACAGAGTTTAACAACCAGTTTAAGACCACAGAGTTACACCTATCCCATTGTTTACTTAACACTTCATCATTAACAGGTTTAATACATGTACCATCTATGAACCCAGCTTTGTTTTTAATTTCTAAAGCAAGTTTCATAGAACTAGACCAGACAGAATAATTCTCAGTGCCTTTTAATTTCATACTAATGATAGACAGACTAGAGGTGTCACTTGGATGTAAGTATAAGGGATCACTTATATCCAATTTGCTGATGAGTGTAGCATCAGCACCTCCATTGTTGGGAGCCCCTCCTCCAGGGTTCACAACATCACCCATGACAATACAACAAGATACTCACAAAGAATCAGGCAAGTAACACACAGAGAAAACAACAACCAGATTAGCAGAAAGCTAACCCTAGAAGCAGTAACAAAGACCAGATAATTCCTAAGAGATCGAAACTGTGTCAGGGGTCAGATAGTGGGTTCATCACTCAAGGGTGCCCACCCAGATCTTAACACAGGAGACCTTTTCTAGCAAAAGATATATAGAATAAACCAAAGACCACACAAGACAAATACCACCTAATAAAAACAAAACAAGACACCAAGTATTTGGCACAATACCGGTCCACCTAACCCGGTCAGTTGCCCTAGACTCAACAGATAACAAAGACACAGGGTAAGAACGATCTCACAGTGAGGAGGAACCCAAGTTAGGGTTTCGCCAATCTCACAATCTATACCTTCACTTAGGGTATAGGATTGTGAGAGCAATTGAAGCAATTTTCCAATCCAATACCAGTAATCCAAGACAAAGCCAACAATAGTTGACCACACACAGAACCTGCACCACAACAACAAGACAAACAATACAAGATAATAGACCAGATCTATTACAAAGATCAAATCTATTGTACACACAACCCAAGAAGAACCAGATCTATGAATCAGATCAGATCCTTCACATAGACACTTTTAAAGTGAGATCTAGACCTAGACAGCTCAGATTTGCAGCGGAAGACACCAGAACCAACACAAGACAATGATAACAGAGCCTATGGCTCTGATACCATGTAAAAATATATGAATCTATACTAATATGAACCAACCAAACACAACATTGAGATCAAGAACACAACAACGATGTAGCGACTGAAAACAGTGACAAAATCTTATTATTACCAACCCAAAAAGATTACCCAACCAAACCCTAGATCTCTACAATCGTAGAGATCTTAATACGATACAAGGTTAGAGATCTTCTGATTGTCAAGATCAGAAGATCATCTAACTAAGGAAACAATACAAAGAAACTGAAACGTACAGATCACAAACCCTAATCTATACAGAGGATACAAGACGAAGACGAATAAAAGAGAAAAATCTGAGCTAAAATCTCGAAACAATGAGAGAGACAAAATATATACTTGTGCACCGAAGCTTCTGGCAACAAACACAAAACCCTCCAATCTGAGCCATAGGATTAGAATATCACACGGATCATCAAAATGAACGGCCAAGATTAAACACGTGAAAGCTACTGGGCCCAGCTCATAACAGATGACAAATCCAATAGCCCACAACACTTTATTTGGCCCACAAGACCCGAGCCCATATTCCAAGTATAAGCCCAATATATAAACCTGCATAAAACTAAAGTCTAATATTTGAATCATAATATCATTCACATAATTTTAACATTAATAGCTAGTACGTAATGGTAGCTTTTTGGTTTTACAAATTATAATTGGTAGGTTTTATGGAAAAAAACCATAAATGATGATGCCTTAGATCCATTCTAAGGGATCATAGGTAATCTTCTTTCCAATCATTTCCAATCATTTGCAGCTTGTAAGTTGTCCCTTGAAACCTTAGATCCATTCTAAGGGATCAAAAGAACATATGCAGTTTTATACTTTAATTTTTTTTTGAACGCTCGGTTTTACTATATTATAACCTTTTTATTTTTAATTAGTAAATTATCTATGACATAATCTGGTTACTAAGATCAACAGTCCGATAAGTCGCACCGATGCATATGTAGAGCGGCCAAGTTAATTACTGGGCCAGATTCCATTCATGAAAATACTTGGGTTTATAGGATAAGCACAATCACTGCATTTAAAAAAAATACAAAAGCAAGTAAGTATCCAAACTTTGCAGGTGGAAGCTATGACATGAAAAACAGATTTTTTTGCAAAAATGGTAACTTTTTGGTTTTTCAAATTATAATTAGTAGGCTTCATGGAAAAAAAACCAAAACTGGTAATGCCTCTATTGTCTTTATAGGCAGCTTTGTGATGCCACCCATCCGGATAGAAGAGCCGTGACTGGGCCCATAATGCTCCTTCAAATATGGGCATGGGAGAGGATTCGGTGTCTTGCACCACGACCACCCGAAAACCGGTTTGATTATAGTTGTCCGCTAGCGGCTCGGTATATCACAAAGCCTAAACAAATATAATGTGTCTGCATGGCATCCCTTTGTATTTTTTTTACTGAACACGTTTTTTAAAATGTTAATTTTGTAGGTGGCGAGACCGCAAATTAAACTTTAACTAGATTATGTCATAGATAATTTGCTAATTAAAAATAAAAAGGTTATAATATAGTAAAACGAGCGTTCAAAAAAAAAATTAAAGTATAAAACTGCATATGTTCTTTTGATCTCTTAGAATGGATCTAAGGCTTCTATGATCCCTTAGAATGGATCTAAGGCTTCAAGGGGACAACTTAATGATTGGAAATAAGATTACCTATGATCACTTAGAATGGATCTAAGGCATCACCATTTGTGGTTTTTTTCCATGAAGCCTACCAATTATAATTTGTAAAACCAAAAAGCTACCATTAATGTAAATGATTCATTATATAAATCTACGAGGATTTCATAGTCAATTCCAATATTCAATAGCTAGTACGTAATGGTCAATGAGATTTTTAATAGGGAAAATTACGGCATTAGCCTTTGACCAAGTAGAATTATTATACTAGCCATATCTTGTCTTTTGGGAGAGATGGCTCACAAGTTTCGAGACTTCTTCATGAGACTTCGGTGATGAATCAATAGCTGAGCGACAAGTTTCAAAAATATAATAAAAAATCTGCAAACTTTCCAACACTCTCTCTCTCCCTGCTCCACTCAGTCTGCAGTCCGTACTTTCCCATCTCCTTTTGTTTTTCCATCTCCTTTGTTTTTCCTTTGAACAGATCGAGCACCTACGATATATAAATGGGAAATTGATATCCAGGTTCCTCAAGGTACAAAACTATAATTGGGAATTTTATACCCACAATCAAGTCATTGATTTTTTTCGACAAACAGAAACCAAATCCAACCGCCGGTGACGTACCGGAAAACTGCAACTCGCAATCACCATCGTCTCCGGCGATGCTTCCGTAGGTAGAAAAATGTAGAAAATATGTTTTTTCTCCGGCGACTTGCTACCATCGTTTCAGCAAACAGAAACCATTTCCTACGCTAATTTGTATGTTTTCGATACGTAACTGATAACGTCTTTTTGACATCTCCGGTCTCGGTGACGCCTCAGAACACCTCTTTTTGACGTCTCCGGTCTCGGTGACGCCTCAGAACACCTCTTTTTGACGTCTTGGGTCTCAGTGACGCCTCAGAACACCTCTTTTTGACGTCTCCAGTCTTGGTGACGCCTCAGAACACATCTATGACGTTTCACGGGAAACTTCACGGTGACGCCTCGGAACATGTGAACCGTCTCTCCAAAGAGACGAGAGATGGCTAGTTTGGTAATTCCCCTTGGTCAAATGGTAGATTGGTGATTTTCCCTTTTTTATATGTTATTTGTTATAGTGAAAATATACAGATTTTACGATTTTGTATTCTTTCAATGTCAGACTGATTAGGCTGATTGTTATATGTTGAACATCTCTGGTGAGATGACAACCTCGGAACGTGACCGAAGCGTGACACACCGCTCCAGTGGGCGTGAAAGGATATGCGTGGGATTTTTTGAAGGCTTTGGGACAAGCTTTTAATCAATCACATTCATTGCATGGTCTAACGAAAAAAAAGAATCAACCAATGTTCCATTACTCGTTCGGTTAAACCATCTATATTTCGTGCGAACCGCGAGAACACTATCTAAAACCATTCAAATTCAAAATTTCTTTTTACACTTATCTTTATTACTAAAATGCAATCTCAAAAGCACAATTTACGCGTAAAAATTCAAACGTATAAGGAAATAAATGGTTTTTACACATGTGTAAAAAGTTTATTTGAAATTGTTTTTGCAAAAAAAAAAAAGATGAATTATTTGGATAGAAAATTCATTTATTAATTTTATATTTTGATTATAATGAGGTTTGTATTAAAAAAAAATTGATTTTGATTGATTTTTTTACGTGTTCTCACGTTATATATATATTTATATATATATATATATATATATATATATATATAGGGGAAGGATAAATTGAAAACCCTCTTGAGTTGAGAAAACCTTGGAAACCCATGTAAAAAATCATTATTTTTTTTTTTGAAAAAAATAACCAATGTAAAATACATGTTTTTAAGCATTTTGGGCCAAAAAAATATAAAAAGCGCCGAAGGGATTTTTTTAAAAAAATAAACAAAGTTGCTAAAAAAACATATGTTTTCAGCTATTTGCTGTTTTTTATCAGGTGTAAACATGTGTTTTCGCAGCTTTGTTTATTTTTTTTAAAAAAATCCCTTCGGCGCTTTTTTTATTTTTTTTGGCCCAAAACACTTAAAAACATGTATTTTACATTGGTTATTTTTTTTCAAAAAAAAAATAATGATTTTTTACATGGGTTTCCAAGGTTTTCTCAACTCAAGAGGGTTTTCATTTTATAATTGCCCTATATATATATATATATATATATATATATATATATATATATATTAAAGCTAAAAATCATACATGGCACTCAAAGAGGCCAACTTCCTCCTTGAGTGTGCCATGTGATATTAAGTGATTTTAGGAAAAAAAATTAAAAAAAAAATTGGATTTTTTTCTCTCATATTTTGTCACAACACGCAAATGACGGAAACACGTGGCGCAACGCTCGAAAGCATATCAAAGTAAAGATTAACACAAACCATATTTAATTAAAAAAGATTATTTTATTAAGATGTCGAAAATAGGTATCTTGTTACAATATTTCACAAAACCACAAACAATAAGTTTCATACATGGGGTTTTTCCATCTAAGTTCCAACACAATGGAATATGTTGATAAAAACCCGACAAGTATCCGACATCTCATATTTCCACTGCACTAGCCTCATATCTATTCAGCACTTAGTTACCTGAAACAATTGTTTAAAAAGACGTCAACACAAAAGTTTTGGTGAGTTCACAGGTTTTTTTTATTCATTTTTGGTTACTTACTTTCTTCCTTAAAACCAGTGCACGTAACATAAATAAGGTATGAAAATATAGGATTCCAATCCCAATGTCGATGGCGTTCCCATGAGCCCATAACCAAAACTGTGACACCCGGCAAACTCCAGTTAATAACTTTCGTTAAATTAGTAAGTCTACCTTAGCGAGTTATGCATATTACGTACACAACGGGGTCAGTCGAGTCGGTACGATGATTCTGGGAATCATCGGGAGTCGTTACGATGATCCGCGTGATCATCGGGAGTCGGTCCATAACCATGTGTACAAGGATTGGTGATTCGTGGAATCGCCGGGTTTAACGCACACACGTAAATCTCAGGTCCCGGGAATTGGTGATCGGGCGGTAACGTGTTAGTTATCGTGCATTATATGTTTGAAATCATTATGTGACTTGTCGGTATGTGAATACGTGTTTATATGTGTTAAAATAGTGTTTAACGCGCCAAAAACCCGTTCCAGCACCCTATAGGCGATTAGGAGCCTGGGGGAGCCCTAATCGCCCCACTTGATGCGAATAGAGAGAGTTTGGGGCGAGTAGGATCCCTACTCGCATGAATAGAGGCGAGTAGGATCCCTACTCGCCTGAACTGATATGCTACTCGCCTGAAGGGCTGTGCACGGGTCAAAACACCTATAAATAGAACCCTTGACTCCCCAAACACCATCTGTGCAACCCTAACTGATCCTAAGCCTCCCACATACCTTGAAACACCTCTGGAACTTGCTTTGCCTCAAAACACACCATCACCAAGCTTATACACCCTTCTTTGATAAAATCCAAGGTGTGTTCTTCATCCTACACCTTTGTAAAGTTGTTGTTTTGGTTCCCCAAAAGTCCAGACCTTGTTTTGCTAAGTTTGTGTCTTTAAAACCTTTGAAAAGAGTTCTAAAACAAGTCTACACCATAATACTTGCTATATGTGAAGTATTTGTGCATATGATGATTGTTGGTGATTATAACATGAATGTTTCCATGAATTTGTTGTACTTCTGATGTGTAGGTGTTGTTAGGATGATTATCTATGAGTTTAAGCTCTTGTTATGGTGTTTAGGTGCAAGTATGCATTTTGACCCATTTGGGTAATTCTTGAAGAATAGGATGTTATGATATGATTCATTGCTTGTTTATGGTTAGAAATTATGCTAGGATGATGATATAACATAGAGATGATGAATTGCAACTTGTAGGAGATGAAATCTGATTGTTTCCATATAAGGAAAGATAAGGTTAGTTAATGAAACCTAGTATTTTGCCATTTTTGGAAATAAACGCACCGAGCCCGTTAGAGCAGAGATAAATTGGGGGTTTTTGCTTGGAAAGGGTTGGTTAATAGTTTAGTTTTGATATTGGGTGTTCTTACATGTTTTGGATCTGATTTGGAGTGTTCGGCGCGCGAAAACGCACTACAGAGGTGCAGAGGCGAGTAGGATCCTACTCGCATGAAGCTTCATGCGAATAGGCTCCTAATCGCCTGAAGTTCATGCAATTACAAATCCCAATCGCCTATATATAGGCGAATAGAGCCCTGTTCACCTCAACAACTAGCAAATACAATCCTAAATGCTAGTTTGATTCCTAAATGCTACTTTTACTAGTGAATACAATCCTAAATGCTAGTTTGATTCCTAAATGCTACTTTTACTAGTGATTACAATCCTAAATGCTAGTTTGATTCCTAAATGCTACTTTTACTAGTGAATACAATCCTAAATGCTACTTTTACTAGTGAGTACAATCCTAAATGCTAGTTTGATTCCTAATCGCGTATAATGCTGCTGTATGTATATTTTAACATCCCGGAACATGATTTGACGCCTAGGAACATGATAGGAACCCCGGGAGACACCCAATAACTTAGTAACACGTGTTCGGACCTGTTTACGCGTTAATCGGACATTATGCTAGACTAGGTGAACTATTGCGCGTATTAAGTGTTTAATTGCATATGTTGCATGATGTCTTGTATTTATCTAACACGTGGAATGTCGGGTCACCAATGGGATGTCGGGTCTTGTCTAGTACGGTCGGTTTAACAGTCAAAGGTGTTTTCAAACGTTTATGGTCATGGTCTGGACATTCGGGGACTAGTTAACCTACGGGTTATTAGTCCGGGTACTTACATACATCTTATGATAGGTCGCCGCTATTTGGGGCTATCATAGCACACTGATTTAACTGTTTTCAAGTAACGCGATCTAAGGTGAGTTCACGGCCCCACACTTTATTGGTTTTGTTTTCGGGGTGAGAAACATGCGTATACATTTTGGATCACACATTTACATGTTATAAGTTATAAACACACGTTTTCATGTTATACTATGGCTCACACCTTATTACTATACGGTTCATCTAAGTCCCTTAGAAACCACTAATACGGGGATGTAGCGGGGAAATGTGGATAGCGCTATTGGGCCTGACAAACCCCACTCGACGGCTGGAGGCCGGGCGGGTGCATGTTGTCTCAATCACACTAGGCTTACCGAAGATGAGGTAGTCTGTAAACAAGGGTATCACACAGTCAGCAATGGTTTCGCCCGTATGAGTAACACACTTGACGCCTAGCTAGCGTACGAATAAGCATAGTATGAACAGTAACAGTAACAATAACAGTAACGGTAACGGTAACAGTTTTTAAAGGATTAATGAAACGATTATTGAAAAAGAAAAACCTGTGAACTCACCAGCATTATATGTTGACATTTTTGGCATGTTTTCTCAGGTCGCTAAGGTAGCGGTTAATGGCTAGGCGCGCACGGAGTCTTGCACGGCGTCTAGAAGTCTTGTTGCATATTAAATTATGATTTGGAAAAACTGTAATATGTCTTTTGGTTGTAAACAAGAAATGCTTCTGCTGCTGGTTTATGGCTCAAAGCATAATGTTTTGGTTGTTTCATGGAATGTCTTACGTATTTTCTTACATTTAGTTGTCGTTTGTTGTGACCGTTGACTTGGATCCTGGTGTGTCACGCGCCTCGCGGTAAAACCCCGCATGTGGAAATTTGAGGGTGTGACAGATTGGTATCAGAGCCAATGGTTATAGTGAACTAGGACTGCATGTAGAGTCTAGTCTATAGCGGAGTCTTGCACACACTAGACGGTGACATACGTACGAGTCGTGTCTTTGGGTAAACATATTAACTTTGTCGGGGTGTCGGTATCCTTAACACACAGTGTCGTATTATCTTCCTTGTCTTTGATGTTTCTATCTCTACTCTATCCTTCCTTTCGGGTTAAAGTCGGAGGGACTTGTTCGATAAACCTTGCACGGCGGTGGTGTACGTTGGAGCAGCTTCGGCTCATTCTCGAGATCTGTCCAGGATTCAGACATCTCCCTCCTATGCTCCAATGGACACACCTGCTTACACACATTATCTTGCGCATGTACTCGTTGAAATCTATCTCTAAGTGATTAGTCACTTGGAAATTCCTTGAGTTGGTCATTTCTTCTAAGTTGTGGGTATCGGGTGGCTTGAGGTTCAAGCTCGGGGCACGCCTAGAGGACCATGTAGAGCAATTTATCATTTCGGGTGCACACGAAATCATAAGTTGAAATGCATGGAAGACTTGGTGGACCTCGCGTTGGGATCAATGGTCACGTTTGGACCCAATTCCTTGTTCCTTTTGATTCCTGTTGGTTTAGCGTTGGTGATGGACTGAGTGTTTTGTTCTTGTTCTGGCAGAAGATGTCGGGAGCTCGTGGCGGTCGTAGGGGTGGCCGTGCTGGCGGCCGCGGTGGTGGCGGTCGTGGCAACATTAACATGACCCAGGAGGAGCTGAACAATCTGATGCAACAGCATGTGAATGTGGCTTTAGCTGCGTTCCAAGCTGCCCACAACGCTATGGGTGGTAAGTCGATTGCTACCTACTCTACCTTGTTTCTGGGTATCTTATTTACTTCCTTGATTGTTTACCTGAGTGTTCTGTCCCAGGTGGCGCTGTCAATCCCCCTCCGCCTCAGTGCTCTTACAAAAAGTTCATGGATTGCAAACCCCACAACTTTAATGGGACTGAAGGGGCAGTGGGACTGCTCCGGTGGTTGGAAAAAGTTGAATCCGTGTTCTCTATGTGCAGTTGCCGGTGGGCGACCGCGTGAAGTATGCTTCGGCGACCCTTGAGGGTCAAGCTCTGACTAATTGGTGGAACTCCACCACCCAGACCTTGGGTATTGGGGAAGTGTTGGATCAGTATGCTCTTTGTTTAAGTAAGAACTTGCTATCTTTGACACTTAAGTGTTTAGCAAGCTCTTGTATATCAGATTATAAGCACAGCGGAATGTATAAGTTAAAGCAACACTTTTTATACTTAAGAGGAGTTATTACTCCCCCTTGATGATTGAAACTAATAATGACAAGTATTTATTATGAATCTAAGCAGTAAATGAGAATTAGATACTTAGGCAGATTCACAATAAATACTGAAATGGAATAGAACAGTGAAAGTGTTTGAAGGATTTTTCTATTAAAATCAATGTCTAAAATAGAAGGTTGAAGCCTCCTATTTATAGACGTTTACATACATGTAACTTGCCCATAAAGCAAGTATACAAATATCAGAAACAAGTTGCACAAGTTGCAACATTGAAAGAAACAATTACAGCTAAAAGTAATAATAAACAATAAACTACTGATACAAAAGGCGGTGGAAAATATCTGATGCTAAGTGCTAATGAATGACAAACTACTGATGAGTAGTTTGTCTTCAGTACTTCTGAAGTGAACTCGTCTGGTTTGGACTTCAGAACTTCTGATGAAGTTTCTTCTTCAGCACTTCTCATATCTTCTCTTCAGCAGTTTCTTGTCTTCTCTTCAGTTCTTCTATACTTAGCCAAAATTGACAGAAGTGAATTAGACTAAGGTATCCAAAACTGGTTTCACCAATCCTCTTTGTCCTAACAATCTCCCCCTGGATTGATGAACCCAAAACCTTACTAATTCCTTATGATCTTCTTCTGTCTTGAACAATCTTCCATATTTCTTTATACATGGTGTTCTTGAGCTGGTTTAACTGTCCATCAGATAGAGATCCTTTCTGTGGTTCCAGATGTTGAATTGTGAGCAGGTCTTGTGTTGACAGTTTCTTTAGATCACTGATCTTCTTGTAAGCCCTGCTTGAAAGGTCTCTTCTTGTCAATAATACTGAGTTGTTAGCAGTAAGTGACCATCTGATGATAGGCACCTTTGACTTGTCAAAGTCAGAGGTATAGGGAACCAGACTTGTCCCTTGGTTTGATGAACCTGAGTGTTGGATGCTTTCTACTTCAGTAAGCCTCAGGTGGGAGTCTCTTCCTTGTTGTTGTTGTTGTTGCATATCAGGCATCTGAATAGTTGGGAGATGGTGTTCAGTCACTACCTTGGTATGCATCTTTTCTTTGATAGTCTTTTGGATTTGGTAGGCAAAGGTGGAAGGATCCCTGAATTGTGTTAACAGAGGTTTCTCCTCAATGTCAAAGTCTGAGTGAACTACTGAACTTCCTTCAAGTAGTACCATTTTGAAATCAGTTTTGACATTGTCCTCTGATTTCTTCCTTTGAGTAGCAGGCCTTCTTGTTGAGACACCAGAAGTTCTAACTACTGATCTTGAGGGATCAGCAGTTTGAAACTTCTCTGGATTTGCAGCCTTGGCAGCCTTATATTTTCGATAAGTATCCACCAGTCTTTCTTCTTTCCATCTGGATACTGAGGCTTTTGAACCATAGCCTTCTGCTACTAATTCATCTATCATCTGGGCTCTCTTGGCCTTTCCTTCTTTACTTGTGGCCAGTTTGTCTGCAATTAGTTGTGCCCTTCTTGTCAGCTCTTGCATAGAGAGTCCCTTGAGTGTGTAGGCTTTAGTCTTGCTGTTCTTTGTGATGTAAGACACCAGTTGTTGTCTTTTGTCTTCTTCAGCAACATGATCAATTTCAGCCTGTCTTTCCAGTTCAGCTTGATAGGCCTGGAGCTTCTCTTCAAACTCTAAGTCATCCCTTTGTTCCAGATTTTTCCAAATCTGGTCTTCCTTGGCTTTTTGTTGAACTGCCTTTAACCTCTGCTCAAGAAGTTCAGTAGATTGAGAGATTGGAGCAGGGGTTAGGACAGTCATAGTAGTGGTTGTTGTAGGCCTTGGAGGAGCAGAAGTTGGTTTGATTTGTTCAGTGGATCTGGAAGGTTTAGTTTGTTGAGATTTGGAAGTGTTAACCTCTGATGGGTTGACAAATGCTGATGGTTTGTCAACTACTGAAGGATTGTCTTCAGTACTTTCTGATTCTTCATCAGAACTTTGGCCATCAGAGGTTTCTTCATTATGCCCTTGGGATTCATCAGATTTTTCAGCATCTTCTATTTCTTGAATAGAGACACCAAACTGTTGGGCCAGTTTTTCCTTTCTGGCTTGATTCTTCTGATCTCTTTCAAGGATAGCCACTCTTGCCCTTATCCTGGCTTCGAATGACTCCTTAGGTTCCCTAATTTTCTCCCCCTTTGTGGATTCATCAAGTTTGGAGGTTGAGGGTTGGGAGAATTGACCTTGAAGATGAGCAATCTGTTTGCTGTTGAATTCAATCTTGTTGGACAGATCATTCATCTTTGTCTTGATCACTCCAAATTGGTTTTTGATTAACAGCTCTAAGTTAGCTGTGTATGTTTGGAAGTGATTTTTGATGAGAGTGTTCATCATGTGGTACAGGGGACCCTCTGGGCTGCATAGCTGGTTCATGTCTATGCTTGTTTGCCCAGGGAATTGGGTAGGCATTTGATGTGAAGGGTGTGTTTTTGGGAGATCCTCATGTTGTACAGAGGATGCCACTCTAGGGGTTTTAGGGATTGAGTGGACTTTAACCTGTTCAGGGGTGACTAGCTTCTTGAGCTTGGATACCCCTGAAACAGGACCTTCATAAAGTGCCGTCAATTCAGTAGTTTTGTTTGTTGAATCATCATCCAAATTAATGGAATCATCTGAATCCCTGATGTTGTCCACAGTGAGGACTGTCTCAGTTAAATCATGAGCTGAGCCCAACTCAGTTCTCTCATGAACCTCTTGTTCTTGGTTCTGAGGATTTCCTACTTCAGGCATTAAGCCTTCATCAGTAGTTGCCACATCTGAGGTCTTAGCTGTTTTACTTCTATCCTCAGATCCACCACTGGGTGGTAACTGAGTAGTAGCAGCCCCAGATGCCCCAAGAGTCTCTAAGATTGGGCTTAAAGACTCTGGTCCACCCTCATCTCTTGGGTTAGGGCTAGTGATGTCCACATCCATGTCTGATTCTGTGGTTATGTCCCCTGTTTGTTGTGGTTGTAGGGGACTGACATTATCAGATGGGACTTTCTCTTTTAGCCCAGAGAGAAGTTTGGCAATCTCTATTGCCTCTGGTTCAGAAATTTGAGGGGTTGGTTCAGAAGTTTGGGCAATAGGTGAAATAGGTTGGTTAGCAGTTTCAAAAGAAGTGTGAGTTACAACAGTTTTTCTAAGTCTTTTTCTTTTGAATAAGATTGTTATGGGTGCTCTTGGTGGGGTTTGAGATGGATGAGACTGAGAGGGTGTTTCAGTCTCACCTATTTGAAGAGCAGATTGCTCATGAGCATGTTCAGGCATCTCAACCTCCTGAACAGCTTTTCTTTTGGGTTGGTGGGTTATTGTCTTTGTTGGCTTCGGCTTTTTGGCTTTTGATGGTGTGAGTTTGGAAGATGTGGGTTTTAGGGGGACTTGTTGTTGTTCTCCCTGATCATCTTCTGGCCAGGTAGCCGGTTTGTTATGCCTAGAGTATGCTTGTGAGGTTAATGGATTTAAAGTTGAAACTTTTCCCACAAGCACCTCATTACCCAGTTCCCCTATTATGCATTGCATAATGAACCTTGGGTATAACAAAAACTTTTTCTTGGTATTATTATGATGTAACACCAACTCATTGAAAAATAATTTTGATGCCCTGAATTTGGTTTCATTCACTATGGAATGAAATATTGGTTGAAAAGTAGAGGGCATCTGGTCATAAGACCCTGTCTTTGGACTCAAACACATAATAATATAATGAAACAAAAGCTTGTATTTTGGTTCAAAATATTTTTTGAAGATAGTAGCATGGGAGAGAGTACCTTGATAACCACACTCTGTCATGGTTAAGTGAATATCAGAGTTAGCAACATGATCAGGGGCAGTTACATCATTCAGGCCCAGTCTTGTTGCCAGTGTGGCCGGTGTGATGGTCAGTGGTTTCCCTTTTATTCTTGAGTTGAGGGAGATAACTTCATCATCAGCCGTCACCGTCTCAGCATTAGCCCAGAACTCATTTAGAGTTTCAGTATGAATTGGTGGGTCGATTGTGAGAGCAGTAAAATATTGGGATTTTACGACAAGATCAATGATCTCATCGTATTGGGACCAGCCTTCTTGTTTTTCAAGAAAGGCCCTTTGATTGTGACCTTGTTTTAGAACGAGAGCCATGTGGTTTGGGTTTTGATCGAACAGTTGATTTGCAGGTTTAGGTTTTTGAGAGAGAAGGAGGGAATTTTTGAGTTTGAAAGGATAAGTGTTGAAAAAAGATATTTATCAGAAGTTTTTAACCGCTTGGATATTCTTTATTAGAAGTTTTTAAACCGCCTAGGTTAAAAAATCTCTTTATCAGAAGTTTTTAAACCGACTAGGTCAAAACTTCTGATGATGGGAAAAGTCAGATTTGCCCTTTTTGACTAAACTGCTGATGAAGGATTATCTTCATCAGTAGTTCCCATTTTCTCTTCAGTAGTTTTAACAGCTGATGAGAAATGTTTTATAAATACTTTTATTCACAACTTCTGAAGGTTATTTTATCAGAAGTTATTCACTTTTCAGAAATTATCCCCATACTGATGTTTTGTTCATCAGTAGTTTCTCTCTTTTCAGAAGTTTTGTTTCAGACTTTTTGTCTTTGTGTAAGTGAAAAATGAAAAATATGTGCAGAACAATAAAATAAACACTTACAAATTTAGCATCCCAAGCATGGATACTAACTTCTGAAATGTTGATGTGTCAAGGGGTTTAGTGAAAATGTCAGCTATTTGATTAGCTGTTGCTACATGTTTCACTTCAATCTTGCCTTTTTCATAGCAATCTCTTATGAAATGGTACCTGATCTCAATATGTTTAGTTTTTGAGAACTGTACCGGATTTTGAATGATGCTAATGGCAGATTTGTTGTCTACAAACAAAGGTGTCTTGGTTTCTTTGATTCCATAATCAAGAAGTTGATATTGGAGCCATTGTATCTGTGATGTACAACTTGCAGCTGCAATGTATTCAGCTTCAGCAGTTGAAGTTGCAACAGATGTTTGCTTCTTTGATTGCCATGACACTAGACAGTTAGCCAAGAATTGACAACCACCAGATGTTGACTTTCTTGTCATCTTACACCCTGCATAGTCACTATCTGAAAAAGCTGATAACTTGGTATTGCTTGAAGCAGGATACCAAATTCCAAGTGTTGGAGTTCCTTTCAGATATCTGAAAATTCTTTTGACTGCTATAAGGTGTGATTCCCTTGGTGCTGATTGATATCTAGCACAGACACATGTTGAAAACATAATATCTGGTCTAGAAGCAGTTAGATATAAAAGGGAACCTATCATGCATCTGTACATGGTTTGATCAACCTGTTTTCCTTGATCATCAGGTTCAACTTGTGTGATTGGTGTCATGGGAGTGGAACATGATTTACAGTCTTTTAAAGAAAATTTGTTTAATAATTCTTTAACATATTTTGATTGATGTATAAAAGTTCCATTTGTTTGTTGCTTGATCTGCAGTCCCGGAAAGTACTGCAGTTCTCCCATGGTACTCATCTCAAATTTTGATTGCATGAGTTTCTTAAAATCATCACACAGTTTTGTGTTTGTTGAACCAAAAATGATATCATCAACATAAATTTGAACAAGTAGGACATGATTTCCAACATGTTTAATGAAAAGAGTTTTATCAATGGCACCTCTTGTAAAGTTATTTTTGAGTAAAAAGGTGGAGAGTGTATCATACCAGGATCTTGGAGCCTGTTTGAGCCCATAAAGAGCTTTGTCCAGTCTGTACACCCACTCAGGATGAGAAGGATCCTCAAACCCAGGTGGCTGACGGACATACACCTCCTCTTTTATCTTTCCATACAAAAATGCACTCTTTACATCCATTTGATAAACTTTAATTTTGTTGGAAATGGCATAGGCCAGAAATAACCTGATGGCCTCAAGCCTTGCAACTGGAGCAAAGGTTTCATCATAGTCAATTCCCTCTTCTTGAGAGTACCCTTGAACTACCAGTCTTGCCTTGTTCTTGATTATTATACCAGCTTCATCTTGTTTGTTCCTGAAAACCCATCTTGTGCCAATTGGTTGCTTGTTTGGAGGTAAGGGACAGATTTCCCAGACCTGTTGCTTGTTGAACTGAAGCAGTTCATCTTGCATAGCTTGCACCCAATTATTGTCTTTGAGGGCTTCCTGGTACTTCTTTGGTTCCAACTGTGAGATAAAGGCTGAAAATAGGCAAAAGTTGGAGAGCTGGTTTCTGGTAAGAACACCTGAAGCTATATCACCCATGATTTGATCAAGTGGATGATCTCTGTGTTCAATCAGTTGTTGTAAACCACTGACAGGTGTAGGTGGCTCATGTTCTTCAAACAAACTACTGAGGTCTATAATATCTGGTTCAGCAGTTTCATTGTCTTCAGTAGTTGCAGGTGCTGAAGCAGATGTTTGAGTTTGGCCTTCAGTATTTGTTGAATCAGAAGTTTGTGAAACTTCTGATGGTTTTGAAGTTGACTTAATGACTGTTTGAGGAGTCCATGGTGCTGGATCCTCATCATCAAACCTTTGATCACCATAATACGTAGGTTTGGATGAAGTGACAGTCTTTTCAGGTTCAAAATGAAAGTTGGCAAGGTCAAAGAGTTCAGCAGGATGTGCTGGAATAAGAGTGTGTTTTGACTCATTGAACTTGACATTTAGTGTTTCTTCTACTATCCTGGTCTTTGAGTTAAAAACCTTGTAGGCTTTTCTAGTTGAGGAATAACCAAGAAAGTAACCTGAGTCAACTTTGGCAACAAACTTTGAAATAGATTCTTTGATGTTCAAGATGAAACATTGACACCCAAAAGCCCTGAAAAAGGAGATAAGGGGCTTCATGCCATGAAGAACTTCATAGGCAGTCTTGGAATGTCTCTTGACCACAAGAACTCTATTCTGAACATAACATGATGTGTTAACTGCTTCTGCCCAAAAGTACAAGGGTAGCCCAGAATCAGCTAACATTGTTCTTGCTCCCTCTATTAAGGTTCTGTTCTTCCTTTCTACCACACCATTTTGTTCAGGAGTTCTGGCAACACTGAATTGTCTAATAATCCCTTTAGACAAACAGAAGTCATTTAGAGTTTTGTTCCTGAACTCTGTCCCATTATCACTTCTAATGGTTTTGACAGGTAGAGAATATTGTTTCTCCACTTGTAGAATGAAGAACTTGATGATTTCAGCAGCCTCATCCTTGGAGAATAAGAAGAATACCCATGTGAATCTTGAGTAGTCATCAATGATGACTATGCAGTACCTCTTCTTACCAAGGCTCATAATCTTGACAGGTCCAAATAAGTCCATATGGAGTAGTTGAAGACATGCAGTTGTTTTTGATTCTTCAATAGACTTATAGGAGGACTTATGCTGTTTTCCCTTTAAACAGGATACACAGTGTTCTTGACACTGGTATACTTTTAAGGGTAGACCTCTGACCAAGCCCATTTTTGTGACTTTATTTATGGTTTTAAAGTTCACATGGCCAAGTCTCCTGTGCTAGAGATCAGTTTCTGAAGTTGATGCCCTTGAGAAGAAACAGGCAGTGTTGTTCAGTACTTTGTCTTTTTCAATGTCCACTGCATAGACATTGCCACATCTTTTGGCAATCAGCAAAGTATGTTCTTCAATGATCTTCTCTATCAACTTCTGGCCTTCTGGTGAGATGATCTTGCATGCTGTCTTTGTGAAAAAGGAAGAATATCCTTTATCACACATTTGTGACACACTTAGCAAGTTGTATTCAAGGTTTTCAACCAGATTGACCTTGTCAAACTGTATTTTGCCAGAGGAGACATTGCCATGTCCTAGCACATATCCCCTAGCATTGTTCCCAAAGGATACAGATCCTTCTATTTGGCTGATGAAATTGTTTATAAGGTATCTGCATCCAGTCATGTGCATAGAGCCTCCACTATCAACATACCATATGCTGTTTAAGCCCCTGGAAACTCTCTGCACACAATAGCAAATTAGTTAGATTTAGGAACCCAAGCCTGTTTGGCTTTGGGTTTGCTCTTGAGAATAGTTACAGTTTGTTCTAGACCAGGTTGAGAAATCCATGTCTTTTTGGCAATGGATTTTTCATTAAGAGCCATGGTGGTATCCTTTTTAGGACCACCATCAACCTTGGTCATCAGTAGTTGTACCAAGTTCATTAGATTTTGAATCTCAGCAGTTTGTGAAACTGCTGATGATTCAGGTTTAACTACTGACAAAGAATTTTGAGAAAAAGATTTTAATTGAGATTTTATCTTTTTTCTAAGAAAAAGTGTTTTCAGGTTGTTGTTTCTTGGGTTTAAAGATTCTTTCATAATCATTTCTGATTTGATTTCCCACAACCTGTTGTTTAATTTTTTGATTGAACTGAATTCCTTTTCTGTATCTACAAAACTCTGTTTTGTGGTTGAACAGACCACAAATTTCACACTCTTTTGCCTTTTGTTTTTGATCTAAAGGCAAATTTCTGACATTAGTGTAAAGATTTTGCTCATCAGTAGTTTTCAGGGTCTCAACTCCTGATGTAGATGAAACTATTGATGGCTTGTTGTCAGATTTTGTTAATACTTCTGAAGTACTTTCTTTAAAAATACCAGGATTTCTGTTTAGAAAGTTTTCATGGAAAGATGTGCAGTCTTTCCCTTCAGAAGTTTCATTTGAAACAATTTTTCTCCCATCTTCAGTAGTTTTGGGAGAGAAATCTGTTGGTGTTTCAACATGATGGTACCCTATGCCAAACTTAACATTTGAAGCACTTTGTTTGTTTAGCAATAATTGGTACCCCTTACAAGATTCCACCCATTTTTCACATGTGATCCTGGTGTCAGCAAGCTCTTGTCTGACATCTCCCAGGTCATTTAGCATGATTTTAATTTGTGCTTGGGTTTCAATAGCAGAGTCAGTTAATTTAGAAGCTTCTTTTGTTTTAGCATAAAGTTTTCTTTCTAAATCACATTTCATCTGAGTGTATTTTCTTTCTAAATCATTGGCTTTTCCTTGTAAGTGCACATTTGTCTCTCTTATGAGAGCAAAAGATTCTTTGCAAGAATTTGAGCAAAGTTTTGTCAAAGACTCTTTTGATACCTGTGACAATGCAGATTTTGAAGTACAGCCTTCAAATGCCATTAAGGCAAAGTTCTTTCTGCCATTGTCTGGTTCTCCCCAGTTGATGTCAAACAACTTGGTGTCTGCATCAGGATTGCACTCTGTGGTGTCAAAAGGAAGACTACTCCAGTCAACATACCCTGAGGTGAAAAGACTTTGTTGAGAGGGTTGTTGAGGCTGTGGAGGTTGTTGAGCAGCTGGAAAGGGAGGGATTGATTGTTGGCTCTGCATTTGTTGAGCAGGCATTTGAACATATTGTACTTGTGGCATGTATTGCTGTTGAGGAGCTTGTGCCTGTACAAAATGAGCACTCCCTTGAGTTCCATTATTCCTATTATAATTGGGGTTAAAGTTATTTCCAGATTGTGATTGGTTAAAGCTAGAGTTTCTACACTCTCTAGCAAAGTGTCCCAACTTCTGACACTTGTGACATCTCAGTTTAGATTTGTCAAAACCAATTTTTGTATTACTGGTCAATCCTGGAAATTTCCTTCCTGACCTTTTATAAAACTTGTTAGTTTTAATGCTTAGCATGGCCAGTTGGTGTAAAATGTCCATTTCTTCTAAGTCATCACTGCTAAAGTTTTTCAAATCATCCATGATAAAACATAGATTATCAGCAGTTTGACTTTGGTCATCATTGTCATAACCTGGGAAAGATCTTTCTGATGAGATCCCAGTTGTTATGTCAATGTTGTCATAAGATCCATAGGAACAAGTTGGTGAGTCTTGTCCCAAAAGTGCTGTACTACCTGGTAGGTAGTCATCAGCAGTTTTACCAGATGATTGTAATTTCTTCTTTTGATCAATTTCTCTCTCAAAAGTAAGTAATCTCCCATGGAGTTTTGTAAGAGTGAGGGAGCCAAAATCTGGTGAGGATCTTAAAACAATGGAGTATGTTTCCCATTTGTCTGGTAAAGACCTTAAAAATCTATGTAGCATAGATATTGTTGTATAGGTCTGACCATTTAACTTTAGCTCAGATATTAATGAGGAGAATCTTTCAAATTGTTGAGTTAAAGTTTCCCCATTAATGTGAGCAAATGTCTCATATTGTTGAGCTAAAATCTCTCTGGTGTTGGCAATCACCTCTTCAGTTCCTCCAAACTGTTCTTTAAGACAATCCCAGAGTTCTTTGGCACTTTCACAATGTAAAAGGCCAGAGTATATCTCATTTGGGAGAGCCATTGCCAACATAGAGAATGCTTTTGCATCTAGCTCAAGTTTTAGGAAATCATCATCTGTATATTCTTTTGGGTCTTTAGGGACCTCAACATTAGTTTCAAGATTGACATTTACTGGTTTATGTGGTCCATATATCACAGATTTCCAGCAACCTGTGTTGGTCTGTGATAATGTATGCGTCATCCTTCTTTGCCAGATGTTATATTCATTTCTTACTAGCATAGCAGGTTTTGTCGCAGAACCAGTATTATGTGGATCCATTTTAAAGAGTATGATTTGTCAGATGACTCTTTTAAGTGATGGATGTTGATAAAAAGTGAACTTTTGATCTTTTATTGAGTATCAATAAGAGCTTTGTGTCTGATTCTCAATTTGTTAGATTGATATGTGATCAGATAAACCAACGCTCTGATACCAATTGTTGGATCAGTATGCTCTTTGTTTAAGTAAGAACTTGCTATCTTTGACACTTAAGTGTTTAGCAAGCTCTTGTATATCAGATTATAAGCACAGCGGAATGTATAAGTTAAAGCAACACTTTTTATACTCAAGAGGAGTTATTACTCCCCCTTGATGATTGAAACTAATAATGACAAGTATTTATTATGAATCTAAGCAGTAAATGAGAATTAGATACTTAGGCAGATTCACAATAAATACTGAAATGGAATAGAACAGTGAAAGTGTTTGAAGGATTTTTCTATTAAAATCAATGTCTAAAATAGAAGGTTGAAGCCTCCTATTTATAGACGTTTACATACATGTAACTTGCCCATAAAGCAAGTATACAAATATCAGAAACAAGTTGCACAAGTTGCAACATTGAAAGAAACAATTACAGCTAAAAGTAATAATAAACAATAAACTACTGATACAAAAGGCGGTGGAAAATATCTGATGCTAAGTGCTGATGAATGACAAACTACTGATGAGTAGTTTGTCTTCAGTACTTCTGAAGTGAACTTGTCTGGTTTGGACTTCAGAACTTCTGATGAAGTTTCTTCTTCAGCACTTCTCATATCTTCTCTTCAGCAGTTTCTTGTCTTCTCTTCAGTTCTTCTATACTTAGCCAAAATTGACAGAAGTGAATTAGACTAAGGTATCCAAAACTGGTTTCACCAATCCTCTTTGTCCTAACAGGAAGCCCACGCTATGCCCTGGACAGAATTTGTCCAACTTCTGAAAATCGAGTACTGTCCGAGGGATGAGGTTCAGAAGCTCGAGCACGAGGTCTGGAATCACAAAATGGTGGGGTCCGAGATTGAGGTGTATACGGCTAGGAATAATGAGCTGGCAGTGTTGTGCCCGGATCTGCACACGCCGGAGTACAGGAGGATTGAGCATTATGTTGCTGGGCTGGTACCGGAGGTTAGGGGGTTAGTAGCTGCGGGAAATCTTGCGGTGTATTCTGAGGTTGTTCGGTCGGCTCACAGGCTGACGAATATGAAGGTCGCTGAGGGTGTTTTACCTCCTAGGGGCACCACTGTGAAAGCACCGGTGGACCACAAGAGGAAATGGGATGGTTCTGGTAAGAGCTCGGGTTCGGGACAACCGCAGCAGCAGGTGAAGAGGGTTGAAGCTTTGGGATCGTCGTCCGACCAGAAGCAGGGTGGGTATACCGGGAAGAAACCGAGGTGCGATCTGTGTGGGTTTCATCACTATGGGAATTGTGACATGTTTCGTTGTGAGCGCTGTAATAAGACGGGCCATTTTGCTAAGGATTGTCGGGCCAGTCTTCCAATTAAGCCGACTCAGGCTACAGGTGCTGCTCCCGCTTCGTGGGGAAACCAGGGCTGCTACAACTGTGGGGAAACGGGGCATTTCAAACGCAATTGTCCTATGATGAAACAGGACAATGATGGAGACAAAGGGGAACCTGATACTACTACCGGTACGTCCTTTATTTGTCGTGTTGCTTCACTTTTACTTTGGCTTTCTTACTGCCAAGGGTTTCATATCCGTTAAGCTTTATCCGTACTATACTCTGTGTCTACACCTTGGGAGGGTAAGTCCTTGGTTATCGTGCGTCGTGTTGCATTTTGTTCGGGTCTCGAGTGTGTAAATTCGATGTGAGGAGGTAGTCTGGAGGCGCTGCTTGGACGGTACCTGATACTTCGTTTATACCGATCTCAAGGGTCTTCAGCATATCTCCGGTCGGGTCGGGTTGGTTATGTGACAGTTTACTATAGCCGTCCCATATTCGTGTCGAGGAATTAGTTTCTCGAGTCGGAGTACTCATTCTTAACATCTCTAGTCGTGACCCTTATCTCTTTCTGTACTTTCGGGGAACGTTGCTTTGGGCGCTGGATGCTCAGTTGCGTGCTTGGTGGGTCATCTCTTGTGTTATCTAGATTCATTACGGTTCACGTGGTGGGCCGAGACTCTGATGGGTCAGGGGTTCCCGTGTGCTTGGGTTGACACTCATTACTGTCGGAGAGCGAATCTCGGGGCGAGATTCCTTTCAACAGGGGGATGATGTGACGACCGGGAAATTTTTTTTCTTTTTATCGCTTCGTTCTATTTTACTTCGGGACGAAAATTCTTTCAACTGGGGGATGATGTGACACCCGGCAAACTCCGGTTAATAACTTTCGTTAAACTAGTAAGTCTACCTTAGCGAGTCATGCATATTACGTACACAACGGGGTCAGTCGAGTCGGTACGATGATTCTGGGAATCATCGGGAGTCGTTATGATGATCCGCGTGATCATCTGGAGTCGGTCCATAACCATGTGTACAAGGATTGGTGATTCGTGGAATCGCCGGGTTTAACGCACACACGTAAATCTCGGGTCCCGGGAATTGGTGATCGGGCGGGAACGTGTTAGTTATCGTGCATTATATGTTTGAAATCATTATGTGACTTGTCGGTATGTGAATACGTGTTTATATGTGTTAAAATAGTGTTTAACGCGCCAAAAACCCGTTCCAGCACCCTATAGGCGATTAGGAGCCTGGGGGAGCCCCTAATCGCCCCACTTGATGCGAATAGAGAGAGTTTGGGGCGAGTAGGATCCCTACTCGCATGAATAGAGGCGAGTAGGATCCCTACTCGCCTGAACTGATATGCTACTCGCCTGAAGGGCTGTGCACGGGTCAAAACACCTATAAATAGAACCCTTGACTCCCCAAACACCATTTGTGCAACCCTAACTGATCCTAAGCCTCCCACATACCTTGAAACACCTCTGGAACTTGCTTTGCCTCAAAACACACCATCACCAAGCTTATACACCCTTCTTTGATAAAATCCAAGGTGTGTTCTTCATCCTACACCTTTGTAAAGTTGTTGTTTTGGTTCCCCAAAAGTCCAGACCTTGTTTTGCTAAGTTTGTGTCTTTAAAACCCTTTGAAAAGAGTTCTAAAACAAGTCTACACCATAATACTTGCTATATGTGAAGTATTTGTGCATATGATGATTGTTGGTGATTATAACATGAATGTTTCCATGAATTTGTTGTACTTCTGATGTGTAGGTGTTGTTAGGATGATTATCTATGAGTTTAAGCTCTTGTTATGGTGTTTAGGTGCAAGTATGCATTTTGACCCATTTGGGTAATTCTTGAAGAATAGGATGTTATGATATGATTCATTGCTTGTTTATGGTTAGAAATTATGCTAGGATGATGATATAACATAGAGATGATGAATTGCAACTTGTAGGAGATGAAATCTGATTGCTTCCATATAAGGAAAGATAAGGTTAGTTAATGAAACCTAGTATTTTGCCATTTTTGGAAATAAACGCACCGAGCCCGTTAGAGCAGAGATAAATTGGGGGTTTTTGCTTGGAAAGGGTTGGTTAATAGTTTAGTTTTGATATTGGGTGTTCTTACATGTTTTGGATCTGATTTGGAGTGTTCGGCGCGCGAAAACGCACTACAGAGGTGCAGAGGCGAGTAGGATCCTAATCGCCTGAAGTTCATGCAATTACAAATCCTAATCGCCTATATATAGGCGAATAGAGCCCTATTCACCTCAACAACTAGCAAATACAATCCTAAATGCTAGTTTGATTCCTAAATGCTACTTTTACTAGTGAATACAATCCTAAATGCTAGTTTGATTCCTAAATGCTACTTTTACTAGTGATTACAATCCTAAATGCTAGTTTGATTCCTAAATGCTACTTTTACTAGTGAATACAATCCTAAATGCTACTTTTACTAGTGATTACAATCCTAAATGCTAGTTTGATTCCTAATCGCGTATAATGCTGCTGTATGTATATTTTAACATCCCGGAACATGATTTGACGCCTAGGAACATGATAGGAACCCCGGGAGACACCCAATAACTTAGTAACACGTGTTCGGACCTGTTTACGCGTTAATCGGACATTATGCTAGACTAGGTGAACTATTGCGCGTATTAAGTGTTTAATTGCATATGTTGCATGATGTCTTGTATTTATCTAACACGTGGAATGTCGGGTCACCAATGGGATGTCGGGTCTTGTCTGGTACGGTCGGTTTAACAGTCAAAGGTGTTTTCAAACGTTTATGGTCATGGTCTGGACATTCGGGGACTAGTTAACCTACGGGTTATTAGTCCGGGTACTTACATACATCTTATGATAGGTCGCCGCTATTTGGGGCTATCATAGCACACTGATTTAACTGTTTTCAAGTAACGCGATCTAAGGTGAGTTCACGGCCCCACACTTTATTGGTTTTGTTTTCGGGGTGAGAAACATGCGTATACATTTTGGATCACACATTTACATGTTATAAGTTATAAACACACGTTTTCATGTTATACTATGGCTCACACCTTATTACTATACGATTCATCTAAGTCCTTTAGAAACCACTAATACGGGGATGTAGCGGGGAAATGTGGATAGCGCTATTGGGCCTGACAAACCCCACTCGACGGCTGGAGGCCGGGCGGGTGCATGTTGTCTCAATCACAATAGGCTTACCGAAGATGAGGTAGTCTGTAAACAAGGGTATTACACAGTCAGCAATGGTTTCGCCCGTATGAGTAACACACTTGACGCCTAGCTAGCGTACGAACAAGCATAGTATGAACAGTAACAGTAACAATAACAGTAACAGTTTTTAAAGGATTAATGAAACGATTATTGAAAAAGAAAAACCTGTGAACTCACCAGCATTATATGTTGACATTTTTGGCATGTTTTCTCAGGTCGCTAAGGTAGCGGTTAATGGCTAGGCGCGCACGGAGTCTTGCACGGCGTCTAGAAGTCTTGTTGCATATTAAACTATGATTTGGAAAAACTGTAATATGTCTTTTGGTTGTAAACAAGAAATGCTTCTGCTGCTGGTTTATGGCTCAAAGCATAATGTTTTGGTTGTTTCATGGAATGTCTTACGTATTTTCTTACATTTAGTTGTCGTTTGTTGTGACCGTTGACTTGGATCCTGGTGTGTCACGCGCCTTGCGGTAAAACCCCGCATGTGGAAATTTGAGGGTGTGACAAAAACCATACTACTTATTTTTGCCCCGCAAGTTGTTTACATGGCAACACCAAGAAATTTAGAATATCGTAACACCCCTTGGTCCATCCGAGTTGATGCTAATCAACCGGGGGTGGGTCCCCGTCAAGGACCGATAGTACTATCCCCATATTCTACGGCTACATCCCTTTATATAAATGGTTACAATGAACTGCAAAGACTGCACGTCCCATGTGACTTTATATAGTTACCCATGGACCCATCATATTACCTTTTCTTTCTTACTTACGAGTTACTGCACATTTTTAACAAACATATCTTTCCCCGAAGTTTAAAAACATTATAACAGAAAAGGGGCCGTGAAACTCACCTCAAACGCGTCACGAAATCAGAAAATAGTCTTTGCCAAGTCCAATGTGAGACCACCTACATGTGTCCTAATTTAATAAGGCACTGGTCTCAGAGTGCGTGTGTTACTGGCAAGTTGTCTTTCCCCAACTCTCGACACCACGTTTACATATTCGGTTTAATTAGGAATATACCCTAGTCTTAGGTCCGTTGGTGATGATTTATTCCGTTACAAGTTTCACTTAATCTTATATTATAACCGTTGATATTAATTACCAAGTTAGTTGGTTCCGTCAACGCGAACCCCGACCATTGCCCGTTTCCTTACACGTCGTGATCTTTAAACATATTTATCCATATATATTTACTAACTTGTATTAATATTCCGTTTTATCTTCTGACTCGCCTCACTTTTATTATATATTTATTTCCCCATAAAAATAAATATACTAAGATCTTGTCGTTTTACATATTTTCCTACTTTCGAAATTATATATATATATATATATTGAAAATATATTAACTTGGATATTTTATTCCTAAAAATTCTTACAACACTTTTACATCCTCATAAATGTAAAAATGCTCATTTTTATATAAAACATCCCAAGTTATTTAAATTACCATTTTTCTTACAAAAATGTTAGTGTTTATATTTTCCAACACTTGTGGTAAATTTACATTTTGAGGAAACTACACAATTAGTCCTTGTGGTTTACTATTAGTTTCACCTTTGAGTATTAAGGTTTAAAAGTTTCATGTTAAGGTATTAAGTTTAGTTTTTGTAACATAATAGGGTATTAGCACTAATGGGGGTTAATATTTAACTGAGTTTACCCTCAAGTGACTAATGGTAAACCACAAGGACCAAAGGTGAAACTTAAGTGGGCCCCACCACCATTAGTGCACTGGCAAATCGTGTCTTAGCAGGTTTAACAGGTTTTTGACGACGCGAACAACACAAGTTCTAAACATAAACACGATTCGTTTAACTATTTTATATCCCATGTTTATAACACAGTTATACGTTTTATGTACCAAAAAAGAGAAATGATGGATATTTGTCTCTTAATTCTAATTATTTTTTAAAAAAAAAGTAAAGAATGGCATAGTGTAATTTTCAGTTAACATGTCTAATCGTGTCTTATACAGGTTACCCATTGCCAGCCCGTGAGTATTATGTTACAAAAACTAAACTTAACACATTAACATGAAACCTTTAAACTTTAATACTCAAAGGTGAAACTAATGGTAAACCACAAATACTAATTGTGTAGTTCTCTCAATATTTAAAAACTTTAGTGGGACCCACTACCCACCTCGTTCTTTACTTTCATCCACCACCATCTTCACCTTTCACTAGGGCTGTAAACAAACCAAACGTTCGGCGAAAAGTTCGTGAAATGTTCGGCGGGAAGTTCGTTTGTGTTCGTTCGTTTAATAAATGAACAAACACAAATATGAAATTTTGTTCGTTTAGTTAAACAAACAAACATAAACAGAGGTCGCGTTCGTTCATTTATGTTTGTGAACATTTGGTAATGTGTTCGTTTATGTTTGTTGTGTTCGATAGTTCAAGTTTAATATGATATTTTGTGTTTTTATGAGACATTATGTAATCAAGACTATGTCAAGTATATTGAGGTAATCAGATTAGTATATTTTTGGGTGGATAATGTTCGTGATGAAATTTTCAGAATTCAATTTGTGTTAGTTTGTGCTCGGTTTTGTTCATTAATTTATGTTTGTGTTCGTCTACGTTCATTGATGTTTTTTTTGTGTTTGCTTTTGTCCGATACCTAAATTTAACAAATAAAGTCAAATGAACACGAACACATTCATTTCCTTAACAAGCTAACATGAACAATGTAACACCCCAACCGATGGCGGAATCATCGAGATGTCACGTAGTGACGATTGTTCAAAAGCACATGGTACTAAAATGTAAATATTATTGTATAATTTAAATTGTCTTACATGGATGAAATGGGAAAAATACAAAAGTCTGAACAAAACATGAAATTTGAAATAAATTATTAAAAGCAAGCACTAAAATCCAATGCTATGGAACTAAGATCAAACTGCACCTGAAACATGTACAAAATAAGTTTTGTCAACATATGAAATGTTGGTGAGCATTCCTAGTTTTAATATATATAGTAAGTTGGAAAATGTTATACAATTCAAGTGCTAAGCTACAGTGCATTTATGTAAACTATGTATCATACAAATGAGCGAAATCAATCCTGTGACTGTATAAATGTACTAAAATGAACGGCGGTGTACTTATCCAATAAATGGATAATGACTTAACAATGACCATGGATTCTCCGATGAAAAGGGGGAGAATCACCTAGGTGGGTTGTCAATCCAATAGCGCTATCCAATGTTAAGGTTGGCTTATACATGGTTAATGATTTCACTAAGTACAAATGTATTCTACATGTAATGTCTAAGCATAAAGCACGTTTGTAAGTAAATGCACATAGTACTAGAATTGTATTGTAAAAATGTGAACTTGTATGTGAAATTTGTATAAGTGTACATGTAACACCCCAAAAGTGAATAAAAACAAAAAGGGGATAGGAAATACTCACTTTCGCCAAATAACTAGATGACTAAGCGAGCGTGAAAATGCGAGCAATCCAAAGACTCAACAACGAAACTAGTCCAATTTAGAAGAAAAGAAACCGAATAAGAAAAATATCCAGCTTCCAATTCGCCATTACGAGAGCTTATAATCAAAGCTTCAAATGTAGAAGTAATATACTCTAGAAAAAGGTATAAGGGAGAGTTTAATCGAATTGAAACAATCGATTTAGAGGTGCAAAGTGTAATGGGTCATAGGTGGGTTTTTATACTAGTTTTGGATTCAATTAGGCTTTAAAATTGGTCAACACAATAAAGTAAGGTTTTAAGATGAATTGACTATTTGACTAGGACTTTGACTAGGATTTTGACTGAGACTTTGACTGGGACTTTGACTGTCTCAGCGGACCGCGAGAGCTAAAAAAAAAATAATTTTTCTAATTTAATCAATTTTAAGTTCTGGACTTGTTTCCTTCGGTTTCTAAGTTGTTTTAGGACCGAAAATTAAGGGTTTTGAGTATCAAGGTCTGAAACATACGTGCTCGAGTGTAGATGTGAGTATAAAACGTGCATACTTTTACTTATAAAAATTATAAGTTTTATTAAATTGTGAATTTTGGTCCTATTAAAATACGAGGGTTAAAAATGAAAATTTTGAAATAGTTGAGGAACCAATTATGCACATTTATGAAAAGTGAAGGGTGCAGGTTGTCACAGTCTCCCCTACTTTAGAAAATTTCGTCCCGAAATTACTTTCAAGTGAAGGTTTCCATGAAACAAAACACATTTGTAAAAGGGCAAGTATATTTTAAGAAATGCATCAGCCATGATTTGACAAAGTTTGAAGTAGTTGTTTAATACCCAAAATAAGAGTTTGAAAATCCTTAAAGTTTGACCCAAGGTTAGAGAATTAAGAGTTTATAACGAGCAAGGTTTGGGAAAAGTATGTAACTGGTTAGGGAATTTTTCTAATTTAATCAGTTTTAAGTCCTGGACTTGTTTCCTTCGGTTTCTAAGTTGTTTTAGGACCAAAAATTAAGGGCTTTGAGTATCCAGGTCTGAAACATACGTGCTCGGGTGTAGATGTGAGTATAAAACGTGCATACTTTTACTTATAAAAATGATAAGTTTTATTAAATTGTGAATTTTGGTCCTATTAAAATACGAGGGTTAAAAATGAAAATTTTGAAATAGTTGAGGAACCAATTATGCACATTTATGAAAAGTGAAGGGTGCAGGTTGTCACAAACAAAAACCTCGTTCGGTAATTGTTCATGAACAGTTCGTGAACACGTTATTACCTTAACAAACAAACACGAACAAGAAATCTTGTTCGTTAAGCGTTCATGAAAAGTTTGTGAACATGTTATTTCCTTAACAAACGAACATGAACATGACCATGTTTGTTTTCGTTTGGTTCATTTACAGCCCTACCTTTCACTACCACAATCAACCACCATCTCCTCCACCTTTCACCACAACAAACCTGTCACCTGCTCATCACCATCTACAAACCCATCACCAACATCCACCCACTGACCCGTCGAAACCCAAACCTGCAACCGTCGCAGCCTAACTGCAGAAACAAGTTAGTGGCAGTAGTACTATTTCCGTGGCTGAGGTGGTTAGAAAGGAGAGAGAAGGCAAATGGGATTCATCGCTTTTATTTCGAGGTGGATGGAAGGTCGTCGTAGAGCTCGCAGGTCATCGATGAGGTTGAAGGTTGCCGGAGGTGGATGGTGATGGTTATGGAGGGCAGTGTTGTAAAAGTTGGATTACTCGGCCTTGTACTCGGACCTCGGAACCCCTCTGAGGCGACTTTCTCCTACTCAGCCAAACTAGTCAGCGGCGGCCAACTCGGCCCTGTACTCAGTGGTCAAAATCAGTCATCTTTGTCCTACTCGGCCCTGTACTTGGCCTACTTGGCCTTGTACTCAGAAAACTTTGAATTTTAAACATGTATTTCTAAAAAAACATGCGTATTTGACATGAATTATGCTTATTTTGATATATATATATATATATATTATCCAATATTTAATTTTATTTATATTTACCATGTCCGAGTACTCCCCGAGTACACTCAACTCCCTAGTCAGCCGACTAGGGGCCGCCTAGCGACTATTGCAACATTGATGGAGGCCATAGTGATGGTGTGGTTGCAGGTGATGGAGTGGTGTAGTTGTGGTTACGGTGATGGTATGGTTGCAAGTGGGCTGCAACGGATGCAAGTTTGGGTTTTGATGGGTTGGTGGGTGGATGTTGGTGATGGGTTAGTGGATGGTGATGAGCAGGTGACAGGTTGGTTGTGGTGAAAGGTGGAGGAGATGGTGGTTGATTGTGGTAGTGAAATGTGATGATGGTGGTGGGCGAAGGTGAAAAAGGAGGTGGGTGGTGGGTCTTTCTAAAGTTTTTAAATATTGAGAGAACTACACAATTAGTCCTTGTGGTTTACCATTAATTTCACCTTTAACTATTAAGGTTTAAAGGTTTCATGTTAAGGTGTTAAGTTTAATGTTTGTAACATAATAGGGTACTAGCACTAATGGGTGGTGGGCCCTACTTATGTTTCACCTTTGGTCCTTATGGTTTACTGTTAGTGCTAATACCCTATTATTGTACAAAAACTAAACTTAACAACTTAACATGAAACTTTTAAACCTTAATACTCAAAGGTGAAACTAATGGTAAACCACAAGGACTAATTGTGTAGTTCTCTCTTTTACCTTTTTATAAAAATATTATTCTTACAAAATAAAACATTTTTGTAAGTTTTCTCACTTTTACAAAAGCACCCCTTTTAGAATCTAACTTTTCATTTTTAACCTTTTAATTTTCAAAAGTTACATGTTTAACCATCAAGTTTCTCAAATCACATTTTACACTCATGGACTTTCCAAAATGACTTCTCAAAGCTTTAACTTTGCAAAAATCACCTATTATGACCAAACTTTATAAAAACGGCAATTTTCACCAAAACTAGTAAACTTTAACATGTCAAAATTTACAATAAGTTTTATTTCCACTATCCAATACTTTGGTTAGTCTTGTATTGTCATTTTAAACTTACTAACATGTTTGGTTTAAGTCTTGAGTACCATCTGTTCATACTTATATTTTTAAAGTCTAAAACTTTATTTTTGTGATTTTAGCTTCATTACATTTTGTTACAAATTTTTCATGTTCAAATGGTTCTATTAGTCATAATATGATGCTCATAACCATTTTTAGGTGTATTAAGTGTTCCTTTATGTTTTTCATCCAAAACAACTTCTAAAAATACTAGAACATACAATATTTTTGTAACAAAATAACATCACCTACTATCCTAAAACTTATGTTTATAACCATCTTTGTAAACATTTCATTTCATTTTTAGAAAATACACAAAATCTTGTTTAAAACTTTGGTTAAAAGCATCCCAAAAACAACTTACAAGTTAAGCGCATAAATGAACAAAACTTAAACAAGATGAGTTTTAAGAAACTTACTACTAGCACAAGGCTAGGGAAGTCACAAAAACACTTGATTATGAAGGGGTTATGCGTGTTCCTCCAAGGGTTAAGCTCCTAGCTTGATAACATGTCACACCACGCGAATGGCGGAAACACGTGGCGCAACGCTCGAAAGTATATCAAGTCAAGATTAACACAAACTATATTTAATTAGAAAAGATCATTTTATTAAGATGTCGAAAATAAGTATCTTGTCACAATATTTCACAAAACAACAAACAAGAAGTTCATAAATGGGGTTTTTCCGTTTAGGTTCCAACCCGATGGTAACAACAGGTGAAATCCCGACAAGTATCCGACATCTTGAATTCCACCGCACTAGCCCCATATCTATTCAGCACTTAGTTACCTGAAAGATATGTTTAAAAAGACGTCAATATATAAAATATTGGTGAGTTCACAGGTTTTAGTTTCGTGATAACAACATTTTTACACCCTGTGCAGATCCAGCACAATTTGTGGCCTTTGTAAGGAGTAGCTAGCTCCTACAAACTACGATGATGAGCAATCCCTTGAGTCCCATAACCAAACCAAGACTAATAATCCTGCCCCGCGATCACCAGTTGTTTCTCGGCAAATAACAACTTAGTTCAGAATACGTGCACCCCAGGCATACACCGATGCATAATCGACGCTATCGATTAGGGGTGGGCCTTGTCAGGCACCAATAGTACTATCCAAATATTCCTTCGGTTTCATTTCCCTGAATTAATGGTTACAGTAGTGAGGACTCAACCCCGAGTGGCGAACACACAACAAAACTCAAGTACTCATCATGCCACTCATCACATTTTAACCTTTGAAAACATTTCAACATGTGATAACTTTTGACAAACATATCTTTCCCCCAATTAAAACAAAAAATGGTTCCATGAAACTCACCTGATGTACAACGTACAATCAAATAGCAGAGAATAGCAAGTCCGAGGTCAAGCACCTACGAACGTCCTAGTGTGTGTAAGTCACTAAGTCTATAGCGTGTGTTTTTCCGGCAAGTTGTACACCCAACTCCCAACACCACCATTTACATATAATTTCCCGTTTAATTAAACATATGTCCTAGGTCCGTTGGTGATTGATTACCCTCGTTACAAGTTACATTTATACTTTCATGAATATTAATTAACTTGTATAATATTATTCTTGACTCAACTCACTTGACGTATAATTATTTTCCCATTAAATAATTATACTAAGATCTTGTCGTTCGATATAATATTTTTAACACTCGACTCGACTCACTTTACCGTATATTTTGAATAAATATACTAAGATCTTGTCGATCGATAATGTATTTTCTACGCTCGACTCGACTCACCATACCGTATATTTACTTTCCCATTAAGTAAATACACTAGGATCTCGTCGATTCGATATATATTTTTATTGTCAAGTCCATACGCTTATTTCAAACGTTTAATCGTTAGATTATTTACGTTATTTTTCTCCCACGAATAAGTTTCCAACACTTAGGAAAGTGTTATTTATTTTCACCCAGTTTATATATTTTAAATCCTTAAAATATACGTTTTCATCTCCACATTAGACGTAATAATACACATACTTATTCGTCCGTTTCTACGTCTTAGTCCGTTAACACGTCCAAATCCGATTACTTAACATATATATTGTCAATTTTCCCAAGTTCCAACGATATATGTATTCTTGAAATTAATCACATTTTAATTCTTACATATCTACTTGGAACTTTATAATTACATTTGTATTTTTAATACCAAGACTTGGTTACTTATATATAAAATTGCTCCAACACTTTTATATTCTCATTTATATAAAAGTGTTTATTTTTATATAAGTTTCCACCAAGCTTTTATTTTATCTAACATTTTTATAAAAACCTTTGTTTTTATATATTTCCACATGTTAGAAAATCTATATTTTTATAAAACTCCATTTTATAAAAATACATTTTTATACAAGATACATATGTATATTTGCTAGTGTTTACCAAATCCACCTTGAAAAGTTATCATTTTACACTTTTAACACTAAACTTTCCATAGTTATATTTTTAGATGCAAGTTTCTAAAAATATCATTTTAAGTCCCTCAACTTTTAAAGTTACTAAAATAGTCCTTTAACTTGTAAAAGTTACATTTTTCCATTCAATCTTTCAAGATTAACAATTTTCTACTAAACTAGTGGACTTTATTTTTCCATCTTTCTCATGTTAGTTTATTTTTAAGTTCTAACACTTTTGATAGTCTTTAGTCATCTCATTAAGGATACTAATAGGTGTAATTAGTGTATTTTGTCCAACATGTCCAATTTACATTTTTCAAGTGTGTAGACTTTGAAGATGTGAAATTTGTGTAACTTGTTTTCTAACAATATCAAAATTATACATAGTCTTAGATGCTTATATTATGATGATTAAAACTATATTTAAGTTCATTCAAGTTCCAATAACAAGTTATGTTTAGATCACCATTTTCTTTAAGTATTTATGAACTTCATAAAAACTACAAGAATAATACACATCCACCACCAATTTTCGGCCCATACACACTACCTTAACACCATTTTAGTCTTTAAAATCATATGTTTTAACATGAAAAGCTTTGTCAAGTTAACCCCTTGTACAACTTGCTTCAAGATATTAAACATAAATTTTAAAGACAAGAACAAGATCAAGAACACTTACAACTAGCACAAGGCTAGGGAAGCTAACAATGCTTGATTTTGATGGAGTTTAGTGTGTTCTTCCTATGTGGTTAAGCTCCAAGCTTGAAACACACAATAGGGGCTTGGATGATGGAAGTTATTAAAGGAAATTGAAGTGTTTAAACTTGAAAGTGAGTGTGTGTGGGTGGGAGCAAATTCACGGCTCAACAAGAGGAAAGGAAGAAAGTTTTTGCTTTGTTTTGATCAAGTATAAGGTCACGTGGTCTCTTATAATCCTCCCATGATCTTCCCAAGATTACATAAAATCTAACTTGGATCCAAAATCCCTTAAAACATGGATTTACTTGTACTAGTGGAATCTTGTATGGATTGTGTTTTAGGGATGTTTGGTCGTAAACTTCTAAGGAGAATTGGAAGATATTTGTGATCTTGGAAGGACACAATAATCTCATATATGATCTAGCTTGGATTCACCCTCCTTAAAACAAGGATTCTAGTGTACTAATAAATCTTGGATGGATTGTGTTTTAGGGTGTTTGGCCGTGGATTTATAAGCAAAAGAAAAGATTTGTAGAAATCTTAAAAGGATATGCAATCTTTACATAATATCTATGCCATGCATCCCATAATCTTTCATGGATCCTCATAGATTATTAGTACAAAAAATAAATAAATAAGATTGTGAGTATGGATGGGTTAGGGCCGGTTCTTGGATGGGTTTTAGTGGGGTCCACAACACAAAATATTTGCTAAACAATATGTTAAACTTCACACTTTAACATTCGGGTGTCGTTCGGATATTATTCGGATTTTATTTACGCGTTATTTGGACATTATAATAACCTCAAATAACCCTTAGACATAGCCTAGTTTAAGTGTTAGTTGGTTAGTTAGGCTTTCGTTGGGTGAAATTATAAGTTATACGTGTACCGGGTGCGGTACGCGCACTTTATTCGTTACCGGGAGATTTGTATGTAAAGTTTTCACTTTTGGTTTTGGAGTTCCAAAACACATTATTTTTCATGAAAATACCCTTTATTTTATATCCTGGGTGCTCGGGATCCTTTTCGTTTATTTAATTTTTACCGGGTAATCACCAACGTCCGTTCCGGACAAGTTTATCCGCACGCGATTTCGCAGTGCTTCAACATTAACATGTGCATCCCTATGCATCTTATGGGGAATTTGCTATTCTCTAAGGCTAAATTAATCCAATTAATTTAAATATGCATTTAAACCGTTAATTACATATACTAATTACATACGGAATCGCATCGATTTTTGCTGGATGTTACATAACACACTTGATTTAGGGTTTAAATGGTGATTGTTTATAAGATTTTGAGCTTGAAAAATCAAAGGGAAGAGGGGTGTAAACTCACTGCCAGAATTCAGCGGAAATGAAGGTGTTTTGGGTGGGGGTTTTTATGATAAAAAATGAGAATTCAATGGTTTATAATGTGTATTTTTAGATTATAAAAAGCAAAATATCTTAGGTGTGCTTTAACATCATGATTTTGTCTCTTAATCTAGCCAACATTAGGGTGGCTAAGCTACCAACTTTGGGTGGCCTAAAAGGCACTTGTGGGTCCCACTCATGTGCCAAAAATATCTACCAAGTATTTAGTTGGATTTCAATCGATTCGGTTAGGGTCTTACGGGTTTTTGCGCGTTTTTATTACGAGCTATTCCAGACATATAATTAACTCCCAATTACCCTTAAACATAGCCTAGTTTAAGTATTGGTAAGTTATTTAGGCTCTTACTGGGTGAAATTATATATTTTACGCTCATCGGGTGCGATACGCAAACATTATTCGCTACCGGGAGATTTTGATTTGGAGTTTTCATTTATAGTTTTGGGGTTCCAACACACTTTATATTTCATAAAAATACTCTTTATTTTATATCCCGGGCATTCGTGATCGTTTTTGGTTATTTAATTATTACCGGGTAATCACCAACGTCCGTTTCGGACTAGTTTATTCTTATGTGATTCCTTCGCATTTCTAATTAAACTAAGGCATTCCTACGCCATCTATTGGACTCCGCTATTTTCCGAATACTCAATTATATTTAATTGATATTAATTCTTGCTTAGAATAGTTAATTACATATACTAATTACGTACTAAAACGCATCGATTTTTGCCGGATGTCACATGTTTCCTCTCATAATTTTTAAACATTAATATCTTTTATATACGAGATTTTTTAAAGAAAAAAATTACATTAAATTAACGAGCGTTTTATTATCTTTCCAACGAGTATCATAGTGCTATATAAAAAACGGAGAGAAAAAACTATTTTTTGTGGGGTTTTGTTCATACAAAAAAAAAAAAAACACAAAGTATTCATCTAATTCATTAATCATGTATAAGCAAGTCACTAATTATGTTCAAATCTATTTTCAACAAGTGTTAGTATTGGAGTTGTACATTATTTTAGATTAGGTATTAATATTAGAGTTATACATTGTTTTAGGTTACATGTTAATATTAGAGTTATTCATTGTTTAAAGTTAGGCGTTAACATTAGAGATACCGTAAATATGAATTCTATTTTCAATAGGTGTTAGCGCTAGAGTTGTACATTGTTTTAGGTTAGGTATTAATATTTGAGTTATACATTGTTTAAGGTTAGGCGTTAACATTGGGGATACATTGTTAATTGTTTTAGGTTAGGTGCTACCCGAAGCTTTCCTGCATGTAACTGTAAAGCACATCAGTCTATTTCATATGTAAAATTGATATGTCATATTAGATATCTCAGCCTCGAAACGCAATAGTTTTAGAAAGAATACAGGGAAAAGAGCCTTTATGACTATCAAAGTGGACCTCTCCTTTGAACGAATGCTTGGTGACCAAGAAAGGGCAGAGAATAGGGGATTTGGTATAATCTAGTTTAATTAATATTTTTAAGTGATGTAGTAAGTGAGTTAACTAGTACTAACATCTCCCTGGTTTAATACCCGTCCTCTAGTGGGGTGTTTCAATGAAGTCAGAAACTTAGAAGCTATTTGGTGGTTTCTATTCCAACAAGTTAGTAATATAAAGTCACGTATACATTATCCTTCAACCCATATTTAATCAGCCCATTCACATGCATGTGCTGAAGAGTCCTCAAGAGTCAATAGCACAATACCTTACTTTCTTGGATTTGATTGGATTGTTGATTCAAAACTTGCAGGACACTTCACAATTACCGCCATACTTCATTTTCTTGAAGAAAAAAAAAAAAAACAATCAAAAAAAGAAAGAAAAGAAACTAATGTCAATGTGTGACATTTTACATTAACTAAAGTGGCGTTAATTAACTACTTGAATTATAACCTTTTAAGCCATGTCATTCCAACTTAAATAGTTTCAATGCATCTTGAGCATCATACATAATCACCATGAAAGTATTTGTATGCCTTGTGACATGTAGGGCTGTTCAAATCGCTCGTCGCTCGTGGATCGCTCGCCGCTCGTTCGGAAAATGCTCGAAAAATGCTCGCTCGATCGTCCGTTCGGTTGTAAGTGAGCCGATCGGCTCGGTTCGGTTTGTAAACGAGCCAAGCACGAGCAAAGGTCCGCTCGGCTCGGTTCGGCTCGAATAAATTATTATTTATCTATTATATATATAATTATATATATACGCACAAATTATAGTAATATTTATAGCTTTATACATAACATTTGGCCCAATATATGCGAATAAAATACGACTAGTCCGCTTTATCAAATAAATATTTAACACAAGATTTAGTAGTAAAATCGTAAGTCGTAATGTGACAGCCTTAACTTCTTTATGTTATTAGTCGTCCGTCCCTAGTCGTCGCTTGATATCACCCTACGTCACAATGCGACAATTGTTCTCTGTAATATGCTCATTGCCTCAACCTAAGCCTCATTCTTGAACACTCAGACCTCAATATTAGTGTCTTCATCGGACAACTCCACCTTAGTTGTCACTCGACAACGAAACATTGAAGATAACATCCCAATTTCATTGTTGTCTAAATTAATCTCCGCTTGTTTCTCGCTCGACACTCGCTCAAAAAAATTTGCGCTCGAAAAATGCTCGTTCGCTTTTAGCTCGGTTGTAAACGAGTCGCTCAGCTCGGTTCGGTTTGAAAATGAGCCAAGCATGAGCAAAGGTTCGTTCGGTTCGGCTCGGCTCGTGAACAGTCCTAGTGACATGTTATGAAACACCTGCTGAAGTACGGGTCCCACCTAATCAAGTTGAGAGATAGCTCACGCTATCGTTTTTAACTTTCTTGGCAAAGTATTTTTATTGCAATATTTTTTTTTCTTATTTTATGTATTGACTACTCTAAACAAAAACAAAAAACAAAATTACCCTACACTACCTATCAACTTTTCTTCAAGATTCACCACTGACAGGACATGCGCCAAGTCTATATCCGCATAGCTACCTCATACATGGCATTATGTTCCCTCAGTTTAACATGTGGCCGGGTCTTGGTGGCCCACAAACATTGAAATTCATTTTCCTGATGTCAATGGGGTACCTCTGGTGGCGTAGCTAGCAGGTTTTTATACAGGTTCGGAAATTTTCGTGGAAAGGATGACAGGTTGTCTGTCACTAAGTTTCGACTTGTTCTTTCCGATTTGGTTAAACAATTCGGGCGGGTCACATAATAAGAATAGCAAAAAAAATTAAAATGAAGATAACTAATAAAAAATATCCATCGATATTAAAAGTGAATAAGAAAATTCAATTAAATTACTCGTTGCGTGGTTTGTTTTTTGAAATATATCCACTACATCATCTATCGAAACATTTTAAGCAAATCTTAAAAAAAAAAAATGCAACTATCACTTCGATGTTCATCACCGATCCGATTACAAAAATTGGACTTCAGATACTTCATTGCTAAAAAACATCTCTCAACAGTTGCAGTCGTGAAGGGTAAAACATGAGTTAACTTCAATAATCGGTAAACCACGGTAAAATTACTAATGTGGGGAGTGAGACGTCCGGCGATCATCGATGGTGTTGTGAAGTTGCTTTTGTCGTTTTGCGTCAGTCGATTCTTTCCTATTTATTTGGATTAACGGTGTATAGGCTTATGTGTTGGGCTTATCCTTAATTAGTTGATATGTTATTGTTTAAAATAAAATGTAGAGTAACAAAGTTATTCTTTTTCAATTGAAATGTGGTTAAATGTTTGTTGTCAAATTTAAGGTTTGGTGAGGTTTTCTATGGACTCGGTGTTAAGGTTCTAAGAATTCGGTTTAAAGATTTCTTTGAATTCGATGTCAAAATACACGTGTATATAACACTAAAAAATAGCAGGGTTTTAACGGAACCATACACTACCATGTACCTACGCCTCCTTGTTGTCATCCCCTTAAAATGAAAAAGTGAAAACAATAACAATGAGCTAAATTGGAAAGATATCAAAGTACATTATAATGTTTATCTTTTTTAAAGCAATTGTACGTAGCAAATTTATATTACTGAGTTACTTTTTAATCGAATCTTGCTTTAATTTAAGGGTGATACTATTTGGACATCCCAAAATCTATTTGGACACCCTAGGTATGCCTCGTATAGCTCTATACGAGGCATATTTACGTCAAAAAGCTGCACATAAACTTCAAGGGAATTTTAGACCTAAAACTTCGTGCCAATATGTCTCATATTGGTCAATATGAGGTATATCATAGCCAAGTATGCCTTATATAGATCAATATGAGGTATATTAGGGTCTTTTTATTATCTTTTTGTATTTTTATTTTTATTGTTTTAAATAACTAAAAATACTGAATTAACTTTAAAAAAATTCAAAAATTAATAAAAAGTTAGTTATATTCATTCCAATATTATTTTAACAAAATTACAACTTTTCGTTACCAGTATTATTTTATAAAAATTATTTCTTTTGTTTGGGTATGGATGGTTTGAATTAGGATAGGTTCACATTAAAATTGATTAAAATAACAATAAAAAATTAAAAAGTAAATAAAAATTAAAATTAAAAAAAAAACAAAAATAAACTTAAAAATAAAATTATATAAAGAAAATAAAAAAAAAGACCCTGATCTGCCTCGTATTGGACAATATGGGGCATATCAAAGCCACCACGTATTGGGTTTGATACTAGGCTGAGAAGAAGTGATATGAGGACTAATATGCCTCATATAGACCTATATGAGGCATACTGATGTATTAATATGGGTCGTATTGCCCAATATAATCCATATCAAGTCACCCTCTTATCACTTTTCAAGCCTAGTATTGGTACCAATACTAGGCTTGATATGCCACGTATTGCCCAATACTAGGCTTATCAGTGTTTAATACTACTCATATTGCCCAATATTAGGTATATCAATGTTGTTTTTATTTTTTTTTAAAATACAATATTATTGTAATAATATTGTTTAAAAATACTAAAATAACTTTTAAAAATCCAAAAAAAAAATTAAGTTTTATTGATTTGAACACTATTTAAAATAAAGGGAAATATCCGGTACAAAGTGTTTTTTCGGTAACAACTGTGAGAATCAAAGGAGGGTATTTTTTTTATTTTTTTTTCAAATTTTTTTCCCATATTGTTAAACATGTATTATAGTATTGAAAACTAAAAAAAAAAAATTGGTGTAGAGTAATTACATAATTACTCTAGTGTAAACTAATGTATTTTCTTTAATGACGTAATTACACTAATTTTTTTTTTTTTTGTATTATTCATCTAGAAAGAATGTTTAAGCACATGGGAAAAAAAATTCTAAAAAAAAATAATTTTTTTTACTCCCTTTGATTCTCACAGTTCTTACCGAAAAAACACTTTGTATTTGATCTTTACTCTTAAAATAATGTTGGTAACAAAAAGTTGAATTTTTTTTAAAATAATATTGAACAGAATATAAGTAATTTTTTTGTTAATTTTTGGAATTTTTAAAGTTAATTTAGTATTTTAGTTATTTAAAAACAATAAAAATAAAAATATATAAAAAATAAAAATAGACCATAATATGCCTCATATTGATCTATATGAGGCATATTATTTTATTGTTTTCTGTGTGGGTCAACATCAATTAGCTGAAAGACAAAAATTGTACTTCAATATGCCTCATATAGGTCTATACGAGGAGTATAAACTTTATTGTTTTCTGTGTAGGTCAACATCAGATAGCTAAAAGACAAAATTTGTATTTGAATATGCCCCATATAGGTCTATACGAGGCATGACCAGGGTGTCCAAATAGATTTCAAGGGTGTCCAAATAGCCTGAGCCTAATTTAATTAGTCTTTGAATTTGTAGACATATAGCCACTAATGCTTTCGTCGGAAAAAAAACGTCCTTATTGCCCGTGTCGTCTCTAATGAGTCGCCGCTAGTACCTTTTCCACGTGGCATTAATTTTTTTTTTGCAATGTGGCAAAAACCTGTGCAATCTGGGCTTTACTTTTAGTGGCGACTTGTCGCCGCTATAGGTCTTTTTTTTTTTTTGCCTTCCTATTCAGCTTTAATACCCTTTATCCACAATCAAGCAAAATAACAAAAAAACTAATTAACCAAGCATACCAACATATATATATATATATATATATATATATATATATTGTTTTAGTAAAAAATTATCAAGTAGAAAACAATTTTGTATTCCAAATTAGAATAGTGAGGTAGAGTGCTAAAAGTGTTTGTTATGTTTAAAAATCAGTGATATCTTAAGGATGTCACGTTTAGAATAAGCTTTGACAACTATGTTTAGGATAACAAAGGAAACGATAATGATGGACAGTTATATCCTCAGGATGAAACTGTCCAAGATAAAATAAAATACTCGAATAGAAATGAAATGTAACGATACAAGAACACTCGATATACGAGGAAAACCCTTGATCAATGATGATCGCCGGCACAAAACCTCAGAAGGAGTCAAAGCCCATGCCTTTGTTGTTTTTATTGATTACAAAATAACAAGTACAACTTTGGAAATGGAATGGATGAGCTTCTATGATTACAAATGAGTGTTGTGTGTGTGAGCTTATAAAAAGTAAGAATAATTGAAAATCAAGTGTCCTATACTCGCCCATAACATCCTTATTTATAGTGCAAGTAATAAACAAAGATCCCAAGAAATCCGCTATCCTTGACTGTTTCAGCTCAACGTCTTCAAGGTTGAATTAGTTGACACAGCCGTTACATAACCAACTCTGAGATCCTCACCTGATGTTAACTTCAGGCGGTTACATTTGGACCTTTTCTTCATCAAAGAACGTCTTTCACACGTTATCTTCTCCTCTTTTGACTAGAGTAGGTCAATAGAGCCAGTAGAGAAGATCTACAAGGTTCAATATCGTCTAAGTGTACCTACGTTCACATAAATTCAAGATAATCTGTTAGTCCATCCTCAGGATGTACACAGGATAATATACAGTTATATCCTGAATCCGGCACGGCCTTTAATATCCTAAAGTTGTCAAATAGTAAACACAAGTAAATAATATGTTGAAGATTTCACCACCAACATATATATATATACACACACACATTATACGCCTAAAATATTCATCTAAACATACCAAGAAAACTAAGCAAATATAACATACCAAGATTTACAATCAAGCATAAACATTATAAATTGTACCATTCTTACAAAAACGTCTAAACATCTTCGTCTTCATCATCATCGCCACTATTGCCGCTACCGCCTTGATTTCCAAAGTTGGCAAGATTTTGTGACTGGTAGAATTGAGTAAACATTTGGAACATTTGCGCTTGGAGTTGGGGATTGGTCATCATCGCATTAAATTGTTCCTGCATATATATATATATATATATATATATATATATATATATATATATATATATATCAAATGGGTCAAATATCCTATTTACTAAACATATTTATACCAAATGGGTCAAATATCAACATTTAGCAAACACAGATACACCAAATGGGTCAAACTACAAACATATACCAAATTGGTCAACTATCAACATTAAAACTACCAATATATATATATATCAAACAGGTTAAGTATTAACATTTAAACTACAAATAGATACCAAATGGTCAAATATCCATTTAATAAACATATTTTATACCAAATGGGTCAACTATCACAAAATAAACTACAAATATATACCAAATTGGTCAAATATCTTATTTACTAAACATATTTATACCAAACGGGTCAAATATTCACATTTAGCAAAAATACATACACCAAATGGGCCAAACTACAAACATATATCAAATGGGTCAACTATCAACATTAAAACTACCAATATATATTAAACGGGTCAAATATTAACATTTAAACTATAAATATATACCAAATGGGTCAAATATCCTATTTTCTAAACATATTCATACCAAATGGGTTAACTATCAACAAATAAACTACAGTTATATACCAAATTGGTCAAATATCCTATTTACTAAACATATTTTTGCCAAATGGGTCAAATATTAACATTTAAACTACAAAGACATTTCGATGTTAGTTGCGGTTGCGGTTGCGGTGACGTAAAATGTGGAAGGCTTTATCTTGGACAAGGCATGTGCCCAATCCTGCGAACATGTCTGCGACGTCTCCCCAACACATCTTCAAAGATACCAACCTTCAAACACCCCAAATAATATTAGTTTTAACATACTTTAAACCCAACAAACAATCGCACAAACACGAAGCCTAAACACGCACCTACACAAATATATACCAACTTTATTCAACCGTTGGGAGCTGCTTCCTCCTCCTTCTTCTTCTTTGGTGATCCGTTGATTATGTGTATGTGTTTGTATACATATATATATATATATATAATAGAATATAAATAAATGCTTAAATAGTTCTCTTCATTCTGGGGGCTATCAATGCCTCCTCTGTTTTTATCGGACACAACGAGATCTTCGTCAATGACAGTCAAATTGAACTCGGTCAGATAATTAAATAAAACAGGCTAGTCAAGTAGAAAAAAAATCAACAAATAACATACACAATATATATTTACAAATCACTGACCTTCATAAACTCAAATAACTTGTTTCTATCAAGCTCAACAACATTCTTCCAACCTTCCACATTTAATGAAACTTCACGCCAGATATACATTGACGCCTCTCGTGTGAAAAGGTTACCAAGCTCGCCTACAGGAATGAAGGTGGCACCTTCATCAAATATAATGTTTATCGGGCGACCTGTATCTCTAAGATGTTTTCTTAAGGCAAGGTTTTTTGCTTTGCCCCGTGTTCTCCTGCGGGGGGCTGCAATTAGAGTTGAAAATTATTAGTCACATTACTAGAATTGAAAAAGAAGTAAAAATAGTAAACCTTAATGAACCGTAAGACTTACCACCGTCTGCCTGGTGCCCATGCCACCAACAAATAACATACACGAGTGTTATATATGTATTAGCTTGTGTTGAAACCAATTCGGAAATTTAGTTTTAATATCATCTTAGGGATGTGTAGATTTGAATTCACTATATTGAAGAAAAATATATAAAAGCAAGAAAAATTAGGGGTTGTTTGGTTGATTAAGTACTAAATCATTAAGAGGTCTGAATGGTTAAGAGGTCTGTATGGTTAAGTGCTGAATCATTAAGTTGGACCTCTTAATGGTTAGTTTTCTTGTCCCACATTGGTATGAGAGTTTCATTAAGGTCCAGCCTAGTTCAGTGCTTAATGATTCAGTGCTTAATGGTTCAGCAACATCCCAAGTCTTAATGATTCAGCCTTAACCATTCCATTCAGAGGCTGAAACAAACGCGCTGAATGCTGAATCATTCAGCACTGAATGGTTAAAAGCCTCATTAAGAGGCTACCAAACAGCCCCTTAGTCTTAATTATATCTTTGGGATGTCCAGAAAATATATAAAGGATATGAGCACTTACTTCATATAGCCCTTGACTTCTTCGCAATTAATGAGGACAAACCATTCTATCTTGAGTTGGTGGTCAACTAAAAGTAGCTTGTCATTCGTTGCACTGGTCGGGTTGCATTGGGACTTAAACACCCATAACTTTCTTTTTTCTACAATGGCATCCTCATTTCTCTCAGGATGATTGAACTTAGTCTTAACATAGTTTTTCAGTTTTTTCACTTACTTCATAACCTTCAGCTATACAACCTTCTGGCTTTGTCGGGTTTTTAACATAGTTTTTTAGTTTTTTTCATATACCTTTCAAAGGGATACATCCATCTCACATAGCCTGGACCACAAAGAATCGCTTCATCAGGTAAATGCATAACCAAATGAACCATTATGTCAAAAAATGCCGGAGGATAGATCAACTTTAACTTGCACAAGATCATAAGAATGGCATCCCTCACTTTCTTCATATCTTCCACTACTAGTGTTCTGGAGCAGAGCTGTTTAAAGAACGCACAAAGGTCCACCATTGGTGTATAAACATCTTTGCCCAAAAATGCTCTAACCCCAATTGGTATCAATTTTTGCATGAGAATATGAAAGTCATGTGATTTCAAACCAGTAATGTTAGTATTGTTATTTGTCACCCTGTTACTAATATTAGATCCGAACCCATCTGGTAGTTTAACATTTTTTTTATAAACTGACAGAAACTCTTTCGGTCACGGAGGGTGAATGAGTATTTTGGGTGTGGATAGGTCCACTTGGTTCCCTTTTTTTTCAACCATTGCGTCTTTTGAATTTTCATCTTCTTTAAGTCTTTTCTTGCATTTGAGTTATCTTTCATCTTCTCATTCATCAAAAGAGTACCAAGCAAGTTATCGCACACATTTTTCTCGATATGCATCACATCTAAGTTGTGCTTCAACTGCAGAGAAGACAAATACTCTAATTCAAAAAATATGCTTCTTTTGGACGAGTTCAACTCGAAGTCTTCCCGATTAGGGTTAGCACCTCCAAACTTTGGATGCTTGCTTGGTAGACGACTGAGTAGAAGAGAATGTTGAGTGTCTATGTCAGTGGGACTAAACTGTCTCGAGGGGCTCTTGTCTCGGGTTTCGCGTATAACTCAGAACTTTTTCTCCAACGATGGTTGGCATATAAGAACCGGCAATAACCGACATACGCCCATTTATTTATTGCACGTACTGAAGGGGTGTTTTCGTTGCAAGTCGGGCATGCTTTGTATCCCTGCCCGCTGCAACCTGATAGACTGCTACGAGCTGGAAATTCATTTATAGTCCATAATGTAACATCGCAAAATTTTCCGCAAATTCTAATACGTATTATATATATATATATATATATTTTATCATTCATAATGTGCCCAAGTCCTTATTTTACTACCACACAACTTATATATATATTTTTATATATATATATATATTGACTTATAATAATAATGATAATAATAATAATAATAAAATCAGAATTGTTTTAGTAATGTTTTTAAGCCAAGCCCACAAACACAATAAACACCTCCCTCACCCCTTTACCCTAAGCCCAATCAGGATCTGGCCCACCCAACAAACTCACTCTTTCTTTGAAGCCCAACACAGCGGCCCATAATGCCAGCCCATCTTCTTTGTCTGCTAAAAACAAAATAAAAATAAATGTTGCTAGCCGGACTCGAACCCGAGTCAGACGACTGGAACACCTCGAGTTGTACCACCAGGCCACGAAGCTTATACATGACTATCATGGACTTCTAAATATTTTATACACAAACAACCAGTTTCCCTTCTTCTTTCCTTGTTCGCTGCAGACCAGATCCACGACCATTATGGTCAAATCTCATTAATTGTCACACTATCAATCTATAATTAGGAAGGACGTTGATTGATTTCAATTTACAACAAACCACGCGGCCATTAACACGTTGAATTAACAGTAAATTTGAACCAATTATGGTCAATTATTCGTGCATACAATCAATGTCGCGTCAAACATACCATACAGACAATCCCCTCATTTAAGTATAAATTGAATCCTCATTGACAAACAAAAGGTGCCGAATTACACCTCTTCACTCTCAATTTCTTCTAATTTCTCATTTCAATTTGCAAATCATTCGTGTTTGACTTCTGTTGACCAAGCATTACAATCACGAAATTCTTGTTGTAAGTTGTCTTTTTTTTTATGGGTTTTGTTCATCGGCCATCAACAAGCAATAACCCTATGATTAATCGGGTTATTGCTTGTTAGATTGTTTGATTGCAGAAGCTAGGGCTCGTAATGTGGAATTGGGGAAGAACATGAATTTTTGTATAACTATAAATATTAAACGAACAGAAAATAATCACAACCACTGGTCTAGACCAAGTGGTTGTGACTACTACCCTTCAATCAAGCCACGCGGGTTCGAGTCCCGGTTGTGGCAAAACCTTTCATTTTTGTTTTGTTTTTTTTAATCAAACCATCACAATTAATTATATATAATACTTGTATTTTATAAATTCGTTTTAAAATATTATAACTCTTTTAAAAATCCTACAAAAATTATATTATGTTAATCTAGTAAAAAAGTTTAACTTACAATTTTTAGTTTTCAAAAATTTATTTATTTAATATACTTAATAAATAAATCAAGTTTATTCTATTATATTTATAAAATTCTATTAAAATATCAAAACAATTTTATAAATTTCCACAAAAATTATTCTGAGTTTATATAACAAGAAACGTTTCTGAAATGATTTTTATTCTTGAAAAATCATTTATTTAATATTTTTAATCAATTTTTGTTAGTTTTAATCATAATTAAATCATAATAAATCCAATTTTTAATATTTTTGCACCAAAATTTTATACAAATTACTTCTGATTATTTAGAATAGAAATATAAATTTTAAACTAATAATTCTTTAATTTTAGTATTTTTAAATATTAAAGTTAAATTTTGATAATTTGTTATAAATAGAATTAATATTCTATTTTAGAGAAAATATTTTTTTAAAAATTATTTTTATACTTTAAACACATTATTGTGACCATATTAAATTTAAATTTTATAAAAAGATTTTTTGTCTATTTAATTACTAAATTTCTCTCGATTATCAAACATTTTTATCATTAATCAAACGAGCATTTATCCCCAATTCAAAGCCCTATAACACATACATTTGTAGACTAGATAGACTTAGACATATTTATTACCTTTATAGGGTGATATTTGGCATTATTTGGGCAACACACTGTTCAATTTTCAAGAAGTATAACATTTTGCTAAGGTGAGTTTACATAGCCCCTTTACTCTATTTTCACTATTTTTGGGGTGAAACATGTTTAAACATTTTATACTATCATTTACTCATAATTACTTGTGATTCAATTACACTATCATTCTATCATTTGACTGTAAAAAAAAGACACAGTACAATCATTAACAATGATCAAGCCGCCTGTTTAGATTATAGCACTATAGGTCTGACAAACCCATCCCCCCGCATGAATTCAGGGATGATCGATAACAGTAACAACATTTAACTAGCTTGCGAGTTAGTCATCAGTCGACACAAGGTTTGATTGTACAAAGACGCATTGTTACATGTCTGCATCATACTCTATCATCATACAACTGGGAATGTTGTACAAACCATTATTATCAAGTATTTACAAATAAAACCTATGTATTCTCACCAACTTTTGTTGACCCAAAATATTTTTAAACTTAACATGTTTCAGGTTCTACTTGATTGAAGATTCGAGTTAATACTTGGAGATGTGTGCTTAGTGTTAGTCAATTTGATGTACGAATTCTTGTAGAACAATTGTATGTAATTTATTTTAAATCAATTAATGAAATTTATTATTCACCATGAGCTACTGAACAATCATCAATACGTGACACCCCGATGTTTCCGCCATCGGTTGGGGTGTTACATAATGGTATCAGAGCCATGTTATAGGGAATTAGGTTATTAGAAAAATAATCTAGTCTATAACCATAGGATTTAACCGGTACTTGCTTCTTTTATTTGCTATTCTCTATCTCCCTCCTACATTGTATCCCTACTTTCATCATTACAAGAAGGTTGCTCTCCATCACTGGATCTACTCTTAGACAAAATCCTCAGGTTTAACCTGAACCATCTTGAGATCTCGTCGAAGTTCTAGATTTTAATAACGAACACGTGCAATCTGGAAGGGTGAACGCCTGTATTCTGAGTCTTCTGTCTAGGCTGGCATTGCGCATATATCCCAATCAGACGAGGGACCCGGATGCCTACCTGGGAATTATCGGGATGAGTGTTCACTTATAGGCTAAAGCATGTCTTCATATGTTATTAGAATCTAGAATCTTTGATACGTCAACGTTTTCGTTTATTCGTTTTAATTAATGAATAAATGATTACATTCCTTATATTACCTCATTCATTTCATTGTGTCTCTTACAGATCATGCCTCCACGTCGCAGCACTCGTAATAACAATGGTGGTAATCATGAGGAAGGAAATAGCAACACTAACCACAACAACAACAACAATGGCATTGATGCCCAACTGGCTGCGATCATTTCCCAACAAATGGCACAGCAGATCGCGACTCTGGTTCCTAACTTATTGGCTCAAGTCATACAAATGAACGGTAATGGAAACGGCAACGGCAACGGAAACGGTAATGGAAACCACCATGGAAATGGGAATGGAAACGGGAATGGTCTCCCAGCTTGCACTCTTAAGCACTTTAATTCCTGTAATCCCCCTAAGTTCAGTGGAGATGAAGGAGCTACTGGTCTTCTACAATGGTTCGAGGGTATTGAGAATACTTTCATCAACAGTGAGTGTCCCGATAACTTTAAGGTCCGTTATGCTATGAGTGTTCTTAACAAACGAGCACTCACTTGGTGGAATGGGGAAAAGCACACCCGAGGAGCTGAAGTTGCACTTACTATGACCTGGGATCAAGTCAAGGAGATAATGAGAGATGAATTTTGCCCACGTAACGAGGTCAAGAAATTAGAGGATGAATTCCACACCCTTGCTCAAGATAGTGGGGAAAACCTTGCCTATAATACCCGCTTCCATGAGTTTAGCTTATTGTTGCCTCACAAAGTCACTCCCCTGCCGGTAGCCATTGAGAAGTACATCGGTGGTCTGCCCATGCAAATCCAGGACACGGTGTGGGGAAGGAATCCTGCCACCTTGGAGGAAGCCAAACGTTTAGCAGCTACCTTAACTGATAATCACGTAAAGAACGGGACCTTAGTTCGGAAAGGCAATAAAGCAAGTGTTGTAGCCGCTGTAACTACTGAGAACCAGAAGCGTAAGGCCAGGGAGCCTGATGTCAACCTCACTACACCAACTTCTAACAAGAAACCCTATATAGGAAACTATCCATTGTGTAACACATGCAACCGACATCATCCCACTGCTTCAGCATGTCGCTTGTGTACCAATTGTGGAAAGTATGGCCATCTGGTCAACACGTGTCGTGAGACCCCAAATCCTAATGCCAACCAACCCGCCAACCCTGCTCAGGCTACTAATCCTAATCGATACAACTATGGTCAATGCTATGAATGTGGAGACCCAAATCACTTCCGTAACCGATGCCCTAAATTAAACAGAAATCAAGACCCTCCAGCTACTTAACAACATGTCCCACCATTCGAACGTTGTTTGCTTTTATTCTATGTATTGACGTTAATTGATTCAAGTAATAAAATTCTAGTATTGAATTTTTTTTTTTTCTGAAAGTTGTTTACATGGTGCATGATTGTTTGAATGTGAACTAATTATATAAATCTATACGACTACCACTCATATGTTGTGCTTGTTATACTTGTTATCAATTTGTAATCTATGTGCTGCACTTAATAGAGGTCATCATGCCTTTTTCAACAGTCGGGAGAGGCCCTACAACCTGCTCCACGACTGGTAGAGGCTATCAAACCTACTCAACGATTGGTAGAGGTCATTATGCCTTTTCAACAGTCGGGAGAGGCCCTACAACCTACTCCACGACTGGTGGAGGCTATCGGACCTGCTCAACAATCGGTGGAGACATAGAAGGACGCAAAACTTTAATGTAAGGTAAATTGGTGATTGCGGTCCGGAACGTAATCATGAATTTACAGGTACATTAAGGTAGTGTGAAATTCTATCAAGGTTATAAACTCTAGTTGTCGGGCAGTTCATCAACCCACACTAAACACGAGACAGTTTATTCTATTCATGTCATGCTATAGCTCAAATAACAACTATTTTCATCACCTTCAACCCTATGTTTTTAATAAACTTCGGGACGAAGTTTCTAAAAGTAGGGGAGACTGTAACATCGCAAAATTTTCCCCAAATTCTAATACATATTATATATATATATATATATATATATATATATATATATATATTATCATTCATAATGTGCCCAAGTCCTTATTTTACTACCACACAACTTATATATATATTTATATATATATATATATTGACTTATAATAATAATGATAATAATAATAATAATAATAAAATCAGAATTGTTTTAGTAATGTTTTTAAGCCAAGCCCACAAACACAATAAACACCTCCCTCACCCCTTTACCCTAAGCCCAATCAGGATCTGGCCCACCCAACAAACTCACTCTTTCTTTAAAGCCCAACACAGCGGCCCATAATGCCAGCCCATCTTCTTTGTCTGCTAAAAACAAAATAAAAATAAATGTTGCTAGCCGGACTCGAACCCGAGTCAGACGACTGGAACACCTCGAGTTGTACCACCAGGCCACGAAGCTTATACATGACTATCATGGACTTCTAAATATTTTATACACAAACAACCAGTTTCCATTCTTCTTTCCTTGTTCGCTGCAGACCAGATCCACGACCATTATGGTCAAATCTCATTAATTGTCACACTATCAATCTATAATTAGGAAGGACGTTGATTGATTTCAATTTACAACAAACCACGCGGCCATTAACACGTTGAATTAACAGTAAATTTGAACCAATTATGGTCAATTATTCGTGCATACAATCAATGTCGCGTCAAACATACCATACAGACAATCCCCTCATTTAAGTATAAATTGAATCCTCATTGACAAACAAAAGGTGCCGAATTACACCTCTTCACTCTCAATTTCTTCTAATTTCTCATTTCAATTTGCAAATCATTCGTGTTTGACTTCTGTTGACCAAGCATTACAATCACGAAATTCTTGTTGTAAGTTGTCTTTTTTTATGGGTTTTGTTCATCGGCCATCAACAAGCAATAACCCTATGATTAATCGGGTTATTGCTTGTTAGATTGTTTGATTGCAGAAGCTAGGGCTCGTAATGTGGAATTGGGGAAGAACATGAATTTTTGTATAACTATAAATATTAAACGAACAGAAAATAATCACAACCACTGGTCTAGACCAAGTGGTTGTGACTGCTACCCTTCAATCAAGCCACGTGGGTTCGAGTCCCGGTTGTGGCAAAACCTTTCATTTTTGTTTTGTTTTTTTTTTAATCAAACCATCACAATTAATTATATATAATACTTGTATTTTATAAATTTGTTTTAAAATATTAAAACTCTTTTAAAAATCCTACAAAAATTATATTATGTTAATCTAGTAAAAAAGTTTAACTTACAATTTTTAGTTTTCAAAAATGTATTTATTTAATATACTTAATAAATAAATCAAGTTTATTCTATTATATTTATAAAATTCTTTTAAAATATCAAAACAATTTTATAAATTTCCACAAAAATTATTCTGAGTTTATATAACAATAAACTTTTCTGAAATGATTTTTATTCCTGAAAAATCATTTATTTAATATTTTTAATCAATTTTTGTTAGTTTTAATCATAATTAAATCATAATAAATCCAATTTTTAATATTTTTGCACCAAAATTTTATACAAATTACTTCTGATTATTTAGAATAGAAATATAAATTTTAAACTAATAATTCTTTAATTTTAGTATTTTTAAATATTAAAGTTAAATTTTGATAATTTGTTATAAATAGAATTAATATTCTATTTTAGAGAAAATATTTTTTTTAAAATTATTTTTATACTTTAAACACATTATTGTGACCATATTAAATTTAAATTTTATAAAAAGATTTTTGTCTATTTAATTACTAAATTTCTCTCGATTATCAAACATTTTTATCATTAATCAAACGAGCATTTATCCCCAATTCAAAGCCCTAGAACACATACATTTGTAGACTAGATAGACTTAGACATATTTATTACCTTTATAGGGTGATATTTGGCATTATTTGGGCAACACACTATTCAATTTTCAAGAAGTATAACATTTTGCTAAGGTGAGTTTACATAGCCCCTTTACTCTATTTTCACTATTTTTGGGGTGAAACATGTTTAAACATTTTATACAATCATTTACTCATACTTACTTGTGATTCAATTACACTATCATTCTATCATTTGACTGTAACAAAAAGACACAGTACAATCATTAACAATGATCAAGCCGCCTGTTTAGATTATAGCGCTATAGGTCTGACAAACCCATCCCCCCGCATGAATTCAGGGATGATCGATAACAGTAACAACATTTAACTAACTTGCAAGTTAGTCATCAGTCGACACAAGGTTTGATTGTACAAAGACGCATTGTTACATGTCTGCATCATACTCTATCATCATACAACTGGGAATGTTGTACAAACCATTATTATCAAGTATTTACAAATAAAACCTATGTATTCTCACCAACTTTTGTTGACCCAAAATATTTTTAAACTTAACATGTTTCAGGTTCTACTTGATTGAAGATTCGAGTTAATACTTGGAGATGTGTGCTTAGTGTTAGTCAATTTGATGTACGAATTCTTGTAAAACAATTGTATGTAATTTATTTTAAATCAATTAATGAAATTTATTATTCACCATGAGCTACTGAACAATCATCAATACGTGACACCCCGATGTTTCCGCCATCGGTTGGGGTGTTACACATAACGTCGCCGCCTTCATTATGAAGTGCGTGTTTGTCGCTGCTTTTTTAGCACGTACGCCTGTGTGCCACAAATCCTTAAGCTCATCAACCAACGACCTAAGGAAAACGTCCATGTCCTTCCTAGGGGATTTAGGAACAAGAATCAACAAGGTCAACATAAATGTGGACTCTTTCATGTATAGCCATGGAGGCAGATTGTATGTGGTGAGTATAACCAGCCAAGTGCTATGAATCGTGCTTTTGTTACCAAAATGATTAAAACCGTTAGCTGCAAGCCCTAGGCGAACATTTCGGGGTTCCCTCAAGAAGTTAGGGTACCTTAGATCAAAGTTCTTCCATGAAGATCCATCAACTGGATGATGCATAATACCATCTTCCGATTGTCTGGTACTGTGCCATATCATATCTTTTGATGTACGCCTTGAGCCATACAAGCGTCGTAGTCTGGGGGTCAAGCGAAAGTACCATAACACCTTGTGAGGTACCTTCTTGCCATTTGTGTCTTTATTTACCCACCAACTCTCATTATAAACAGGACAATTCTGCAACGACTGATGTTCTTTCCAGAAGAGAGCACAATCCCATTTACACACGTCTATCATCTCATATCCTAAAGCAGTTTTCTTTAATATCTTTTTGGCTTTGTAATGCAAAGGGGGGGGGGACCTTGGTACCTACTGAAAGTACAGATTGTAAAAACCCGAGAAGCTCGTCAAACGAATTATCAGTCCATTTGTTCCTTACCTTCATATTCATAAGCTTTGATATAAAGTCAAGGGAGGAATAATCAGTACACCTAGGATATAATTCTGATTCGACTTCATCTATCAGGGCTTCAAACTCATCACGAACATCACTACTCTCTGTATCCGAGTTCCCTTCGTTAAGGTCTGTATCCTCATCCATACACTCCCTTATAAGGTTTTCGATAACGCCATTCATATCGCTTCTTCCCCTAACCTCATCTACAACTACAGGAGACAGCCTAATTGGATTTTCACCGTGATAGATCCACATAATGTAATCCTTATCAAAACCATTTATATGAAGATGAAATGTCATTGTTCTGAAGGGTACGAGGTCAGAATTTTTACACTTTCTACACGGACATCTAATCGCTCCATCTGTGTTGACGAATTGTTGGGCATACGTAATGAAATTGTCAACTCCTTTTTGGCATTCAACGCACAAACGGTTCTGTAGTTTAATCCAGCTTTTATCGCTCGACATGATAATGTGACTGAAACATAATTTGGGGTTTAAGGCATGATAATTTAAATGAAACATATTATTGATACCTAAAGGGTAGGCTGCTAAACCCACTTTTTGAATACCTTATTTTATTTATGAATGTGTATTACAAGATTGTTTGTTTAAGAAAATTTCGGCAGCATTTCCCCTTAGCCCCCAAGTATATAATATAAATATATACCCGAGGCGCAAAGAGGAAACGACAACCGAATCTTTCAAAAACAAACTATCATGTAGTACACATTCATATCCTAAATGAGATAAAGTATTCAAAAAGCAGTCCCAAAACGGGCTACCTGAAATTCATTACTAAATCAATTTCGGGGGGGGGGGTATTCTTAAGCTCACTATGTTTTAAAAGAGGATTCAATTTTGGGCATGTCTTTCTAGTCTCAATATGTATTAACATATAAATTTAAATAAACATACACACATACTTACATACGTACACATATACATATTTACAAACATACACGCATACATACGTACAAACATACACGCATACATACTTACATGCATAAACGCATACATACTTACAAATTTACACATATATACATATACTTACATACCTACAAACTTACGAATTTACACACACGTACATATACCTACATACATACACATATACATACATAATATTTTTAAATCAGCTTACTTACATATAATACTCATATATACACACACACACACACTTACCCACATACATACTTACATACATAGACTCATATATACACACATAATATATATATATTTTTTAAAATGTACATACATAATATATACATAATATAATTTGCAAAAAAAAAAATATACATACATAATATATTTTGTAAAAAATTACACATATAATATATTTTAAAAAAATCTACATATATAATATATTTTAAAAAAAAGTATAAATACATACTTACATATATTTTTAAAAATATTTATACATTATATATTTTTTGAAAAATATACATATTTACTTACATATATCTTTTTTAAATATATATACATAATATATTGTTTTTAAAATAAAAATACACACTTTAATATAAATATACATACCTAAATACACACATACATACCAATATACACACATACAAACCTAAATACTAACAATATAAAGCATAAATATTAAAAAAAACAAATAGTGGTGACTAACCGGTAAAGATGACGAATCTCCGGCAACAAGAGGTTGTAGATCGGACCTTCAAATTATAAATATATTACAAAAAATAATTAAAAATTTATTATTTTTTTGAAAAACTTTCATTCAACACCTCGGCCGGACCTCAAAGCAAGGGCCGCCGACACCAAACTACATCATATATACAAGGGAGTTACACCAATCCTTCTGCATAATCGATCTATACCTATTTTAAAACCAAAAGAAAGAACGACTTTTGATGTTGAAAATGACGTATCTAGACGAGTAACTTTGACTTCTAAATAACTTGTGATTCCTCGCCTCCCAAATGCACCAACATGAAACTAAAAAGACGCCTTGAATTATCCTTTTCTTCCATTTATTCCATCTCATATCCCTAGCGACATCAACTAAGTCTCGTATCCCAAACACCAACATTGGATTTAAGCCACACCAAGTTCCTATGGCCGCCCAGACTTCTTACGCCAGATTACAATTGGAAAATAAGTGTTCAACATTTTCGGTGCCCCGTTCACATATGGCGCAATCCAGATTCGTGATGTTGATATTTCTTTTACTCAATTCCCATTTGGTAGGAATTCTACCCATCTCGATCCGCCAAGCTAAAATATTTCATTTAAGAGGAACCCAACCCGTCCAAGGGAATATAAATCCGTGCTGGTTCTCCATGTTTTTATTGAACAACTTCTTTATTTCTTTGATTGTGCATTGGTCTGCCCTTTTATCGACCCATTTCCAATAGTCTGTCCCTCTTTTTCTCGGCATAGATAGCAAAAAGGCATGTATTTCTTCATAGTCCTTATCCACATCTTGATTCATGGGCCTTGTAATATTTTCATTAATAATAACCCACCCATTACCATCCCACCAAATCTTGTCAGCCACGAAAATATATTTTTTCTTTTCCTCCCTATATACTGCAGGCCATTTAATCTTTAGAGGAACATTCTCAACCCAAACATCCTGCCAAAAGCGGACTGTAGTCCCGTCTCCAATCTCTGCTCAAAAACACCAGTAGAACGGCCTGTCTTCAATCATCAATTCGTCCGCAGTTTTGACTATATACCTCCGGGAGCCTTTAATCATCTTGTTCATCGGTAAAGACGCATACTGAGTGCGGTATTTATGACATACCTTAATAACTTTCTGCCACATACCATCCGTATTATGATGAAATCTACCACTCCAATTTACTAAAAGGGCTTCATTAATTTGTTTTAATCTAGGGATCCCAAGACCACCAAACTTTTTATCTAATGTAACCCGTTCCCAACTAATCCAATGGACCTTGTTAGTATCTGAGTTTCCCGACCAAAGAAAGCGCCACATAATTTTTTCTAAGTTATTTATTACACCCATCGGAGCTTTATTCAATGATAGGTAATAGATCGGGAGATTAGCCAGAACCTACTTTATGAGAGTAACTCTACCACCCTTAGAAAAAGTTTTAGCTTTCCACCCCGCTAGACGAGACTCAAAAACTTCAATAATTTTTCTCCAATGACAACACCTTTGCATATTAGCGCCCACCTTAATACCTAAGTACTCAAACGAAAAGTCTCCACTCTTGCATCCCAACGCCAAAGTCGTATTTTCCACCTCTTCTACACTTTGTCCCACCCCAAAAAAATTAGACTTGGATAGATTAATTCTTAAACCAGAGCATACATAAAAACACCTTAGTATACGTGAGAGAGTTTTCACATTATTTTCATCTCCTTTCCCCAATATCATAGCATCATCCGCGTATCACAGATGAGACAATGAACGCCCTTCCCCAAGAACATCAACCCCTTTAAACACTCCCAAAGCACACACGTTTTCAAGCATACAATATAAAGCTTCCATAACTACTAGAAACAAAAACAGCGATAGAGGATCACCTTGGCGAAGGCCCTTTTGAGCATAAAACTCAAAAGTCGGGGACCCGTTTACCAAAATGGAAGCTCTAGCAGATTCCATAATGCCATGAACCCACATATTCCACCTCTCAGTAAAACCCATCTGAACCAGCATTGATACTGAAAAATTCCAATGTACGTTATCATATGCTTTTTCAAAGTCTATTTTAAAGATGAACGTCTTCTCCTTCTTTTGATTTAACCAGGAAAGAACCTCATTCACAACCAATGGCCCATCTAAAATAAACCTACCCTTTAAGAATGTGGATTAGGAATCTGAAATACCAACGGGAGAACTTTTTTAAACCTTTCTGCCAACACCTTTGAAATAATCTTACTAATGATACCCACTAGTGTGATAGGCCTGTAATCCTTCAACAGAGTAGGATTATCGACCTTGGGAATCAATGTTATAAAGGCAGAAGCCCAGCCATTACTAATCCAGCCTATATGATAAAAATTAATTAGCACTTTACAGAAGTCTTCCTCCATAAGAGCCCAATACTTCTTCACAAAGTTGAAATTAAAACAATCAGGACCCGGTGCCTTGTCTCCCCCACAATCAAAGACAGCCGCTTTTATTTCTTCTTTACTTTTATTTCTTCTTTAGTAAATTGTCTGATCAAATCATCACCCACCCCTTCTGGAAATCTTTTAACCCTATCACTACAACATTGGGCGATTCCTGTACTTCTCTTTAAAATGATCCCTAAAGTGAGTGAACACATCCTTCTTATCCATAGCAGGTTTAGTTACCCATTTATCCCCAATCATGAGACCCGCAATAGAATTTATAGCTTTTCTACCATTAATAAAGGCATGGTAAAAAGCTGAATTATCATCCCCGTACATCGCCCAATTGACTCTTGATTTCAGTCTCAGATCCTTTAATTTCGCCTCTTCTAGAACCGCCAATTCCTTCTTGCCTTCTGCCCAAATCCACCATTCTTCTTCTTCTAGCTCCCGCTGTTCCATATCAATCTCAACATTTTGTAAATCATGTTTCAAAGAAGTCCATCTCTCTTCTATCATATTCTTCCATTTGTTCCTCCATTCTCTCAACTTGTCCCGCAAACTAGCAAACATAAATTTCAAAATGATATCTAGTGGTCCATTGTCCGATCGATCAGTTAACATCTTATTCACAATTTCATCACATCCCGCTTTATCTTCCCATGAATTAAACCATCTAAATGGCCTTGCTCCAAAGTTTAAACATGTAGTAGTCAATAGCAACGGAGAATGATCTGAGTACTCCTTCAGGAGAGCTCTAAGAGTCGCCTTCGGCCACCTGTTAAAAAATAGAGCATAAAAGGTATCTGTCTACTTTGCTGAGTTTACACCCTTTAGCTTTCCCTGCTAAAAAAGTTTAAGTACCGCCCCTCATGACATATTCCCTTAAAGCCAACCCCTCAATAAAATCAACAAAATCTTCTGCATCAGCAAGATGAAAAACATTGTTTTTCCTTTCGTCTTCGTTGCGGACTGAATTAAAATCACCAACCAAGACCCACCATCCCGATTTACCACCTGCTCCAACTCATACCATAGTTGTCTTTTTTCTCTTTTTTTCTGAGGCGCGTAAACATTAACAACATTCAAAGTAATATTGCCTTCTTTCATAATACCACTAGTGACCAAGAATCTTCTGTTCTTAATAATTATTGTCACATCAAACACTCAAGGATCCCACACAGTAAAAATACCCCTAACCTCCCACAGGTTCAACATAATCTGTTTTGTACCTCTCTTTACCCCAAAATTCAGACCAATCAATATTAACCGAATTGCCTACCTGCGTTTCCTGTATAGCAAGGAAATGCACCCCATTTCTCTCTTTAATATCCCTAACCCACATTGATTTCCCCTCCTTCCTTAACCTCCTAATATTAATAGACAAAAAATTCATTAAGGAACAAATTGTTTACCTTCCTCAAGAATAGAGTCTCTAACCAAATCTTCAAATGAAAGCAATTGTGCCCCCAATTGTCTACCAAGTGATACAGTTTCTTTTAACTCTTCTGATATCCTATTCACGTTCTCTGATTCTGTACCCGCCTCAGACTCAGCACCGACCTGAGGTCTATTATTCAAATCGGTCCTTTCTTCACCATTTTCGATCCCCTCGTGAATGTTTGATTTCTTCTATACAGTATGCTAGTCCATGTTCTCATCTACTAGACTTTCCTGTGTGTCAGTTGGAGAGATAAACGAATCTCTTTCAGTACCAGATTGGTCTTCTAATTCTTTATCCTCATATTTCTCTACTGGGCTTTCATTATCCATGTAACACCCCAAAATTTCTAAACAGTATATTATGATCATATAAACACACGGGACTTTTAACTAGAGAATACTTGACAAAAGATGGGAGGGGCCATATTTGCCAAATAACCAAACTTGAGTTTGGTTAATAAAAATAATAATATAGAGACCACCTCCATTATCAGGAGATCGATCTCCATCAAAACACACATACTAAAACACACACTTAACCAAGAAACTCAAGAACAAGCTCAATTCAAGGTCAATTCAAAGGGCTTTTGAATGCATTAGACCTAAAATGAATCATCCAAGCATAATACACATCAAGGTAACCTTTTATTTGACTAAATTTGAGGGTATGTTCATGCTTGGGTATGATGAAAATCATGGGTGGTTATAAAAACGTGAATTAAGGACTTGTAATGGTTAATCTTGTATAAGAAAATCATAATACATGTTAATTTGTGTGTGTTAAACAAAATCATTGTGAGAAGGTTATAACCTTGTAGTTCATGTTAGGAAACAAATTGGGTTTTTGGTGGATTGGTAGGAACCACCTTTAAACCACGAAATACTAGTTATAAACTATGATTAAAATGTTTATAGGAATGCTAGCATTGATAATCTTGATCAAAGATGGATCCAAGAGGTCCTCATGTCCTAAAATTAAAGTTAGGAAAATCACGCATACAACGTGTTTGATAAAATGCCTCAATGAGAACTCGATTTTACTCGGGCATAAATGATTTGTTGAGAACTTGTATATTGGTAAATCACGACCAAAAATGCGTATAGAAAAGTAAAGACTAGGTTCTAACAACCTAAGTGGTCATTCACCTCATAGGTGCGAATACAAGAAACTATGGATAGCCAAGGAATCTCGGGTTGAGGTAAAGAGGAAGCATGCATAAGGTAAGTCGCTCGATGACTTAATTCTTAATATGTCTCTAGTATGTTTATATGCTTAATTATACCTTTGTATATGCATTTGGGAATTAGACATTGAAATGTCACAAAAAGAAGCATAAATAAGATACACGATTCATAGAAGATGGCCTTAGATGAAGGTTGTTAATATCCAAATTAGACTATCGGGTCAATTGGGTAAAAATGCTAGGTAGACAATAGCTTAGGCCAAGAGTTAACATTAAGCCGGTAACGAATTTGTGCTAGTTGCTTGAGTGTATTCATAGGCTCAATGTTATCTACCTCAAGCTAGTCTAGAAGCAAAAAGGGCGCGAGCCAAGGTAAGTCATAACTATGACTTTTAAATACATGCATATCTTAGAAATTATACCAATGAAGTGTCGTAGGAATCGAGGTTCTATCATAATTCCCAAGAGGCTTGAAAAACCTTGAAAATAAGCCGTGTCGCGAGTCACATGGGTCACGCGAGTAAGACCAAGAGAAGTGGCACATGTGGCCATGGACACGAGGCGTCGCCATAACGGAGAAGTGACTTGGCGAGTAAACACCTTATCAAGTTTAGACTTGATTTATTGTATGCGAATCACAACCACGAACTTGGGAATTATAAAATTTCATGATTTTAACCTCTATGAGCCTTAACGGGTCAATTTGGGTAAAAACATTTCTTAACCGAACCGAAGTGTAAATTGAGGATGAATTTGGTTTCGGGCAAAGGTTTGGAATGGAAAATAGAATATGAGAATAAGTCCTAAGTGTAGGGACCTTAACTTAGCCAAAATGGGTGAAAAATCTTTAAAGGGTGGAAATTTGGCAAAGGCATATAACATAGCAGAAGATGCAAGAATTCTGAGTAAAACACCCCGTCGTGCTACGCGACGGGGAGAGGCTACAGGCGTCACGGGACGCGACGAGCATCAGGACCCATTTTTCATAATTTTTATCATTTCCATCCAATCCTATTCAATCCTATATATGTTTAATGGGTTAAATGTTTTGTAAAACTCTTAGGTAAGAAGACTTTGAAGTCAGAAAATGATCACACCATAAATCAAGAACCGAACGCTCGAGACTCGATCGCTTCCGCGACTTTTGAACACGAACTATTATAAACTTGTTTTTGGAAGGTGTTATTATTACCGTTTTCAATAATAACTTCTTCTTGCGTACGTTTTGAACCATAATACGTATGTACTAAAAGTTGTAAATCTTGTTAAGTATGCAATGTTTTGAATCCAAACTTCCAAACTAAGTTTATTAACACGTAAACTATGCTATAATACCCGTTTATCGGGTAGGGCCTTACAAGTGGTATTCAGAGCCCAAGGTTAAACGAGTTAAGCGTTCGGTTCAAGCTTTATCATCAATCCGGTAAGGAATTTATTTCCAAAAATAATTTAATATAGTTGATTAGCATTATACATCACAATTGAACATGAGTCAATCAGGAATAAATCATTAGAAAGGTGTTCTAAATAATTCAAAACTTGGAAACACACCAATTACACGGTCATGGTGGGCCAAGGCTCAGCCGAACCGAAAATTAGAAAACATGATTGCATTTACAAAACAATGCAATCCACTAAAAAAATGAAATCAGCATACTGAAGCAAATTAACAAAAGAGATTTCGTTAAATCAAACAGGCGAGTGGGAATTCTCTATTTGGGAAGTATCGTGACGAACGCGATGAGATCACCAGTGTCATGTGCGAATTGCTTACCCTGGCCAGGTAAGTGTTAAGCACATGATACGGTGGGCGTCTTGTGATCTTTATGGATACGTCCCATGTAGCAAGGACTAGGTCGGGAGAATAGGGCATGTGAAACTTCTGACTATATGACTCGCGGGGTCATAGAACACGGGAGTAATGCCAAACCAATTAAGGTCCAGTAGACCAGGTATGTAAAACCGATTCATAAACGACTCGCGGGGCCGTAGAGCCAAAGGTATTACCACAACGGTTACATGGATTAGGAAAATAGACTTGAACCTTAATCAAGGTTGAGTCATAAACAGATTCAGTTTGGAAATAGACTTGAACCTTAATCAAAGGTTAAGTCATAATAAAACTCGAACCTTTATAGAAGGTTAAATTCGTAAATAGACATGAACCTTAATCAAGGTTAAGTCATAATAAAACTCGAATATTTATATAAGGTTAAATTCGTAAATAGACTTGAACCTTAATCAAAGGTTAAGTCATAATAAAACTCGAACCTTTATAGAAGGTTAAATTCGTAAATAGACTTGAACCTTAATCAAGGTTAAGTCATAATAAAACTCGAACATTTATATAAGGTTAAATTCGTAAATAGACTTGAACCTTAATCAAAGGTTAAGTCATAATAAAACTTGAACCTTTATAGAAGGTTAAATTCGTAAATAGACTTAAACCTTAATCAAGGTTAAGTCATAATAAAACTCGAACATTTATATAAGGTTAAATTCGTAAATAGACTTGAACCTTAATCAAGGTTAAGTCATAATAAAACTCAAACATTTATAGAAGGTTAAATTCGTAAATAGACTTGAACCTTAATCAAGGTTAAGTCATAATAAAACTCGAACATTTATATAAGGTTAAATTCGTAAATAGACTTGAACCTTAATCAAAGGTTAAGTCATAAAAAAACTCGAACCTTTATAGAAGATTAAATTCGTAAATAGACTTGAACCTTAATCAAGGTTAAGTCATAATAAAACTCGAACATTTATGTAAGGTTAAATTCGTAAATAGACTTGAACCTTAATCAAAGGTTAAGTCATAATAAAACTCGAACCTTTATAGAAGGTTAAATTCGTAAATAGACTTGAACCTTAATCAAGGTTAAGTCATAATAAAACTCAAACATTTTTAGAAGGTTAAATTCGTAAATAGACTTGAACCTTAACCAAGGTTAAGTCATAATAAAACTTGAACCTTTATAGAAGGTTAAATTTGTAAATAGACTTGAACCTTAATCAAAGGTTAAGTCATAATAAAACTCGAACCTTTATAGAAAGTTAAATTCATAAAAAGGACTTGAACCTGAATAAAAGGTTGAGTCATAATCACATTCGGGCCTCAATAAAGGTTAATTCGTAAAAAGGACTTGAACCTTAATCAAAGGTTAAGTCGTAAACACACTCAAATCTTAGTTAAGAGTTAACACGCAAATAGACTTGAACCTTAGTTCAAGGTTAAGTCCTAAATACATTCAATCCATAATCAAAGGCCAATTTCCCGAATGGATTTGGACCTTAACCAAAAGGTTAAATAATGATCACCTTGAGACATAATCGAGAATTACTCGCAAGTAGACTTGAACTTTAATAAAAGGATTAAGTCATAATCACATTTGAACCTTGAGGAGAGGTTGAACTATAAGGAAACTTGAACCTTAATCAAAGGTTAAGACATTGTCAAACTCGAACCTGAATGGGAAGTCAATCAAGCAGTAAAAGTCAAACCTTAACGAAAGGTTAAATCATAAACCACTCTAAATCTCATCTAAAGGGTAAACTTTTAACGAGTCTAAACGATACCCGAGGGCCAACTCGTATACCAACAGGAACCCCGTATTGTGGTAAGACAAAAGCCAAGATTCGGGCTAAGCTTAAGGTTAAGTTACACTTAAACTTGACTCGTAATAGATTCATGAAAGCCTACGGGCAAATGTGAACTATGCGTCACATTAATCATAATAAATTCGTGAAAGCCTATGGGCAAATGTGAACTATGCGTCACACTAAATCATAAGGATCCGTGAAATTTCACGGGCAACCAAGAACTACTTGTCTCGCAAAAAAAATTGGAATGCGACGAAAATAGATACACATATGACAAGTGTGAACTATGATTCACACAAATCTGAGCTAAAAACAAGCTATTATAGCGTAAAACAAAGTGTTAAATGAAAGAAGAAATTAAATGCTAAATCAAAAGGGAGATCATAGAAGACCCTGGAAAACAGAGGTACTGCATCCGCACCAGAGGAACGATCCTAGACTCGATCAAGGATCGTGTGAGAGTAAACGATGAATGATGTGATCTAATAAAGACATGTCAAAAAAAATAAAGTGAGATAAATCTCATAGGCTTTAGCAGGAGATGGATGAACGTGCAATCTAAACTCTAAATCAGATAGATGGTTGTGAATCATAGAAATGAAGGCAATGCCTTCATAATAAACCCAACGCGGCCTGCTGAATCACTATGCATACAAATAATAAATAAAGAAAACATAAGCAATAGACTTGTGCGACTAAACATGGTAACGTAACACCATGAAACACAGATGAGCAAGAACCCTGTTGAGAAACATTGAATTGATCTATGGGTCAATAAGTCTTAAGGGACACAAAAAAACAGAAACGGATCATAGTTCAGTAACGGGCTTTACAAGGCTAGACCAATAAAGGAATTGCCTTGGATCCAAAGTGTTCCGAGGAATTAAATAAAAACATAATCCGGAAGGGGGCGTGAAGACGGGGTGTTAAATATGAAATAATACCTAGATAACTAAAAGAGTCGGAAGACTCGGGTTAAATCTCAAATAAGATGCTTGCAAGAGCTCGAAATATAAATTTGAAAGGCTAGATAAGAAAGGGTCACGAACCCTATGCTCATTCTTTTGATAGGATAAAAAGCCTAAAAGCCCGAGGCGTTGGGGCAAAAGATAATAGGTGATCAATCGCCTAGAATTTATTTCGACTAAGAGTGAAATATACTAAAATTTGGATTGGATAAAACTAATGTTAGTTAAAGAATGCATGAGACAGGCGCAGTGCTATCTGAGGTATTATATGGAGGATTCCATGGAATATTCTAACTCTAAATGGGTGATGCGAAATACTACCCTAGCACTGATCTAGGACATATGCACGTTGTAAGATCCCACATCGGTTGGGAAAGGGAAACAAACACTTCCTTATAAGGGGTGGGATACCTTCTCTATCATACGCGTTTTGGCCAGTCCTTCGGGGTGAGACTAAAGCAAAACCATGAGCTTGGTCACAGTCTAATACGGCTGGGTGGGCAAAGCGGACAATATACGATACAAGTTACCTTAGGCTATTACAGCCTGTTAAACGAAAGTTAGACTTTTATAAAGTCCAACAAATCTTAACTCAGAAGTTTGACAGACGGTGTGTAGAAACACATCATAAGTCGCAGTCCTGAGATTGGATGACTAACTAAAGCATGTGACTAAAGAAACTAAGTCTATTTGTAACCGAAAACGCTGATGAATTAACTATTCGCAGAATTGGCAATCGGATAGTAACAAAACGAATGATGAACCATTAATAATCTAGTGATAGCTAAGCGATCATTAGAAGGTTCAAACAGGTCAAGTGTAGTCATCACGACTTGGACCCAGAGGAATGCCTAAATATAGCTAAGCCTAGGGGCGGGTGGAAACACTATCAGAAAGGACACACGATGTCTAGGTCAAGGAAAACATGAGGCATGGAAAGGACTCGATGCCTTCCAGTAAAATCATGGCATTATAAGAGGCCTTAGAGCCAAAATCAAACTGAAACTAAAACCACGTTAAGAGTGGGTGACGATCTTCGGAAACCCATTATGATAACTAAACCCAATATGTGCCTTAGTGCATAGAAATGATTCCAAGTAAGATAAATAGACGAATGAATTCCCTAAGCCCTTGTGGACTTAAGGGATCCAAACACACAAAGGAGTCAAATTGCTGACGTCTGGGCAAACCATGACACCTACGGGTGCCTGAACTAGAATAATTCTCGGTAAAGGGTAAATAAATGTGAATACGCCAGTCTAGGGGGTGTAATCTAATTCACTTAAAATAAATCTCGTCAAGCGGGGATAAAACTCAAAGATTTGCCATGAGGTGCGACCCATGGGAATTCTTCGAAATATTCGGTTTCGAGGACGAAACCCTCTTTAAGGGGGGTGGAGTTGTAACAACCCAAAATTTCTAAACAGTATATTATGATAATATAAGCATACGGGGCTTTTAACTAGAGAATACTTGACAAAAGATGGGAGGGGCCATATTTGCCAAATAACCAAACTTGAGTTTGGTTAATAAAAATAATAATATAGAGACCACCTCCATTATCAGGAGATCGATCCCCATCAAAACACACATACTAAAACACACACTTAACCAAGAAACTCAAGAACAAGCTCAATTCAAGGTCAATTCAAAGGGCTTTTGAATGCATTAGACCTAAAATGAATCATCCAAGCATAATACACATCAATGTAACCTTTTATTTGACTAAATTTGAGGGTATGTTCATGCTTGGGTATGATGAAAATCATGGTTGGTTATAAAAACGTGAATTAAGGACTTGTAATGGTTAATCTTGTATAAGAAAATCATAATACATGTTAATTTGTGTGTGTTAAACAAAATCATTGTGAGAAGGTTATAACCTTGTAGTTCATGTTAGGAAACAAATTGGGTTTTTGGTGGATTGGTAGGAACCACCTTTAAACCACGAAATACTAGTTATAAACTATGATTAAAATGTTTATAGGAATGCTAGCATTGATAATCTTGATCAAAGATGGATCCAAGAGGTCCTCATGTCCTAAAATTAAAGTTAGGAAAATCACGCATACCAAGTATTTGATAAAATGCCTCAATGAGAACTCGATTTTACTCGGGCATAAATGATTTGTTGAGAACTTGTATATTGGTAAATCACGACCAAAAATGCGTATAGACAAGTAAAGACTAGGTTCTAACAACCTAAGTGGTCATTCACCTCATAGGTGCGAATACAAGAAACTATGGATAGCCAAGGAACCTCGGGTTGAGGTAAAGAGGAAGCACGCATAAGGCAAGTCGTGTAACACCCCAACCGATGGCGGAAACATCGGGATGTCACGTAATGATGATTGTTTCAGTAGCACATGGTATATATTGAAATTTTAAATAATTTATTCATAACATAAATATCCAAAATGAAATGATGTCTAGAAATCCCAAATACATGATATAAAATAAAGCAAATAACTTCAAATAACTTCAAAAAAAACTTCATAGTATTTCCTCATGCATACTCTAAGCCTCAGCTTCATTGTTACCTAAAACATGTTAATTTTGAAAATATTTTAGGGTCAACAAAAGTTGGTGAGAATTACATAGGTTTTGATAATCGAATAAAGCTTGTACAATTCAAGTGTCATGGCAAGTCTAGTCCATATGTGAAAACATACTAGAAGTAAATCGAGTGCATAATCAACCCTTGTGACTGTTATATTGTGGTCCATCCCATACGCTCATGGTTCACTCGATTATGTTATGCGATAACAATCACCCACGCTACCTATGTAGGAGGCACGTATCCGGGTGGGATTGTCAGTCCAATAGATCTATCATTGTATACCGTCGGCTGATCAATGTTAATGATTATGCTAGAATATTGTGCTTACCCTAGTCATGTTTAATACATAATGCAACATAGAAAAACACATAGACACTTTATGATTGAATTGCATATAGAATGTTGTAACATGTTTCACCCCAAAAATAGTGAAAAATAGAAAAGGGGCTATGTAAAACTCACCTTAGCAAAATGTTATGTCTCGTGAAAATAGAATAAGTGTTGCCCCAAAGTTGCCAATTACAAGAGCTTATAATCAAAGCTTCAATTGTAGAAGTAATAGACTATAGAAGAAAAGTATGAGGGAAAGTTTAATCGGATTGAAACAATCGATTTAGAGGTGGCAAGTGTAATGGTTCATAGGTGGGTTTTTATACTAGTTTTGGATTCAATTAGCCATTAAAATTGGTCAACACCATAAAGTAAGGTTTTATGATGAATTGACTATTTGACTAGGACTTTGACTGTTTGACTAAGACTTTGACTAGGACTTTGACTATTTGACTCAAGGCTTTATTTAAGAAAAAAAATCATTAGTTTGAATTAGAAAATAAAAAACACCGTCTTATAAAATGACGATTTTATAAATAGAATTAGGATAGGACATATGTCATGATTGAAGATTTTTTTTTAAGTACAATGATAAAAGGAACTTAGAAAAATAGAGTGCACGGATAAAGATAAGAATACTTAGAAATAAATTAGACTTTATATCATGGATCGGGAAATACTTTAATGCAAAATAAATGGGAAAATTCGTGAGGTTACAAGTCGCTCGATGACTTAATTCTTAATATGTCTCTAGTATGTTTATATGCTTAATTATACCTTTGTATATGCATTTGGGAATTAGACATTGAAATGTCACAAAAAGAAGCATAAATAAGATACACGATTCATAGAAGATGGCCTTAGATGAAGGTTGTTAATATCCCAATTAGACTATCGGGTCAATTAGGTAAAAATGCTAGGTAGACAATAGCTTAGGCCAAGAGTTAACATTAAGCCGGTAACGAATTTGTGCTAATTGCTTGAGTGTATTCATAGGCTCAATGTTATCTATCTCAAGCTAGTCTAGAAGCAAAAAGGGCGTGAGCCAAGGTAAGTCATAACTATGACTTTTAAACATATGCATATCTTAGAAATTATACCAATGAAGTGTCGTAGGAATCGAGGTTCTATCATAATTCCCAAGAGGCTTGAAAAACCTTGAAAATAAGCCTTGTCGCGAGTCACATGGGTCGCGCGAGTAAGACCAAGAGAAGTGGCACATGTGGCCATGGACACGAGGCGTCCCCATAACGGCGAAGTGACTTGGCGAGTAAACACCTTATCAAGTTGAGACTTGATTTGTTGTATGCGAATCACAACCACGAACTTGGGAATTATAAAATTTCATGATTTTAACCTCTATGAGCCTTAACGGGTCAATTTGGGTAAAAACATTTCTTAACCGAAGTGTAAATTGAGGATGAATTTGGTTTCGGGCAAAGGTTTGGAATGGAAAATAGAATATGAGAATAAGTCCTAAGTGTAGGGACCTTAACTTAGCCAAAATGGGTGAAAAAATCTTGAAAAGGGTGGAAATTTGGCAAAGGCATATAACATAGCAGAAGATGCAAGAATTCTGAGTAAAACACCCTGTCGTGCTACGCGACGAGGGAAGGACTTTCCCGTCGCGTGACGCGACGAGCATCAGGACCCATTTTTCATAATTTTTATCATTTCCATCCAATCCTATTCAATCCTATATATGTTTAATGGGTTAAATGTTTTGTAAAACTCTTAGGTAAGAAGACTTTGAAGTAAGAAGATGATCACACCATAAATCAAGAACCGAACGCTCGAGACTCGATCGCTTCCGCGACTTTTGAACACGAACTATTATAAACTTGTTTTTGGAAGGTGTTATTATTACCGTTTTCGATAATAACTTCTTCTTGCGTACGTTTTGAACCATAATACGTATGTACTAAAAGTTGTAAATTTTGTTAAGTATGCAATGTTTTGAATCCAAACTTCCAAACTAAGTTTATTAACACGTAAACTATGCTATAATACCCGTTTATCGGGTAGGGCCTTACAATCCATAATTGTTATACCTCCATCCTCCATAAGCCCAACATTTTTAGTTTTATTTCTCTTATTCCTCGGCCCATCCATGTATCTTAATCGAATAGGCTCACTATTCTTACAAGCCCATTTACTTTTCCTTCTCGTTTTTGAATTACCCACAGAAAATACAACTTTGCTTCCTGAGTTTGAGTTGGAGTTGTAATCTCTACCATTACTACTTTCCATTTCTCTCGTCGGCTCTTTCGAAGATCTCTCACCCACATTAATTTCCTTCCCTTCATCAACATTTAACACATTAACACAGTTTCCTTCTATCTCGCCCTCTTCCAAATCATTTCCCATAATATCCTCCTCTTGGCATTTGTTGTCAACGGTGATCGGAAAATTGTTGATATCTTCATCGTTAGCTTTTTTCGGAGATTTCAAGAACTCCGATGCCCAATTACCAACTACCTCCATCGCCCACACTCTATACTTACTCCCTTTCCATTGCAAAGTCACCTCTTCATTTATCCTTTTACCTTCCCCCACCAACACCCCAACATACTCATATGAAAGATCTCCATCGAACTCATCGATCTGAGCTCTATGAAGGACCATACCGAACCATTTCCCTACTTTGTCAACGACTTCATTACATAATAAATTTAAGAGAATACCTTGCACTTTAATCCAAACTAATCTTTCGAAATAGAATGATTGACCTTCCCACATGGTGACAGCCGAAAAAGTATCAGTCATCTTCAAAGCTTCAATACGAATCTTATCAGCTACTTCTTTATCCATAAAAGACGCCATAATATTAAGACCACCAAGATAACTTATGTGCCCTCTTCCCTCAGCCAGATTATTAAGTGTTACATTGACAACTCTTAATGCCGCCAGATCCACCATTCGCATGATCAGAGCCTTTCCGTACCACTCGTAGAATGCGAAAACGTTGTCCTTAATCTCAATGGAATCTTCTGTATACTGCTCTACATCCTTTTTCTCAGCCAACTTCTCTTTGAAAGACCAATTCGGACGAATAGGATTGTCCTTAAAGTTATTATGTTGTTTGGGAGGCGGCATATCCCCTCCCACTTTCATGCGATTATGTATCCCGTTCTCACCTGCAAATATGGCCAGATTGATCTGAAGTTTATTATCTCCCGTCCATACCTCTTTCATCCGTTGTTCCAGATCTACCACATCCTTTACTTCTTTAAAACTTGCAAACCGAATTTCTTCCTTTCTTGTCTCTTTTGTTAGCGATGTATACCCTAAAACGTTACCAAATACCTTTAGTGTCTCTCCCACATTGACGTGTGCGGATATACACATAATTTTACAATGAATAAACACACGTTTTGCTTTAATATTTATAAAAATGGTTTAGACCTTAATATTAAAACACACACAATAGGGCAAGTGTACCCTGTCATATATGTAGTAATGTACAGATAAGAACCAGATATCGATCCATGGACGCGCGCGGAGCAACGGTACTAAAACTCTATCCCGATTTACCAGTAGGAAAAGATAGTTTGAAGTTGTTTAAACTAAATTAATTCTAAAATATCTAACTAACATATGTAAGACTCCAAATACAAAATATAACTATATAAACTATAATATATCAATCCTAGCATGTCATCTACATATCATATAAAATAAATGCGTGTGATCAACATTCCCATTTTCCGACAGTTAGTGTCCCTTTCGGGCATCCTAACATGACAACTATACGGAAAGCTAACACGAATACACACGTTAACCACCTCAAGTCGTTTATTAGCGAGCAGCTGATATGATCTCATGTGAATCTTCTAAAGATAAGTTAGTCATCCGTTAAGAGTTTTCTAACCTCACTAATCAAGGAAAGCAATACCGAATACACAATACTGCCACAGAGACTAGCATAAAGTAGAGCATTTCACAACCTATTCCATTTTACCAACTTTGAACACAGATCTACTAAGATCGCTATTTCTACCAAAATAACTAGCAAAGATCATTAACCGTGTCAAAGATCAGTAATGGCACCATTAAGATTTTAAAACCCTTTTGCGTGCCGGTAAGCATTTCTAATCATTATTCGACTGACTTTAACCAAACCAATACCCGGTTACAGTTTCATGGTGTAAACTTATTAACAAGTTAACTAGTCTACTACCGGATGATTAAACGGACGGTTTTTCAACATGTATCCGCCTAACACATTCGATAATCATCAAAGTCATTCAAACATTACTACAAATCCATTAACAATGAAACAAGGTTGCACTATGATCATCAAGATTCAGACAAGAAAAACGCCAAATTCATACAAGACATGATTAACTATACAAATGATTGTTTAACATACTACATACTAGTGTTCTTGCCCGTAGGCGTACGATTAACTAAATAAACATCACAATAAGCATACAAAATCAGATTTGGATCATAAATAGTTTAAAGGATCAAACCATAAGAATGCTAAAGTGAAGGATCGGATGATGATGGATGGATCGGACGGCTTCCCGGGCTTGTTAAACGGCTTTCCAGCAGCTCCTTTGGTCCAGAAATCGGCCAAGATCGACCCCCAAAGACCCAATACTTCGAACAGAGGCTGAATGGGGGTGTTTTATACAAGTCAGAGGCTGTGAGCGGCCGCTCGGCCTCTGTGAGCGGCCGCTCACTTTACAAAAAGGTGAGCAAGTGGTCCGTGCATGACATAGAGGTTCCAGAAGGTTGCCAAAAATATCTGGAGGAGCGAGCGGCCGCTCACAGAGAGTGAGCGGCCGCTCACAGGGAACAGCCCGACAACACGATCTTTAAAATTACATATAAAATGGTAGAAAAATTGTTAGGAGGTGTTCTTTATATGCCTTGAAAACTCTCGGAGCGTAGAACAATTCTTATTTGAAAGTCGAAGTCGGATTTTGGGTTTTAGAAGGGTAAAAGCGATCCGAACAGCTGCTGCGCAAAATTTGCAGCAGTATGTTCTCCTGATAAAGGGCCGAAATCCTTGTTTTCTTCGGGTTTGCTTCCGGAACATCGTTTAAGACATGAAATCGTAGAGATACCCAAATAAGTACCAATTCCTCGTGTATAAGGTAAAAAACGTATGAAAATGGGAGTTAAACGGGGACTTTTTATATGTGTATTTTAACGTATATCACACATCCATACTGGTGCACTTTTCTGGTAGATTTGTGATAAAGAATTTGAATACCCCTGTTTGTATTTCTTGCGATGTTCTCCTGTTGTCTTCATTGGAGTTCATATTGTCTTCTTTGTTTCGATGGATGTCGTCCGTTATAAATACAAACCATACATGTATTTAACAAAAAAAGACTTACGGTTTCCGGTGGTGGTTGTGGGATGAATCGAGAGTTGTGGTGGTGGAGCTGTGGTGGTGCAGGTGGTTCACGTTTCCGGTGGTGGTTGTGGGTTGAACCGAGAGCGAGATAGAGATAGAGAGAGAGATGAGAACGAGAGAGAGAGAGAGGACATAGGGAGAGGGAGAGAGATATAGAGGGGGAAGAGATCGAGTGAGGGATTGAGGAGGGAAATGTGAGCACAGGGAGGGAAAAGAGAAAGATAAGGCTGGTATAGGAATTTTTGATCAATAGAGGCGACGGTCGCCGCTAATAACGTCGACGCTATTGCGTTTTAGTACGATAAAACCGTGTGCGTTGATCTCCTGACCAATCGGACGGCTGGGATTGACTTTGATGGTGGTAGTTGGGGATTAAGGTATTAGCAGCGACATCAAGGCGGGTCGTCGCTATTAGTGTCGCCGCTAATAGTCGATTTTCTTGTAGTGCACCTCGACGGGAAGGTGTCGTCCCCCACACCGATTAGCCTAATAGGATGTTGATTTATTCACTATCTACTTAGGGGTTGTTTGGTAAGGCTCTTAACGAGTCTCTGAATCATTCAGCGTTGAATGATTCAACATTTACGTGTTTGTTTCAGCATCTGAATAGAATGGTTAAAGTTGAACCATTAAGACTTAGGATGTCACTGAACCATTAAGCACTGAATGAATCCATTTTTACTTGCCCCACCAATGTGGGATAAGAAGACTAACCATTTAAAGGTCCAACAAAACAACACTTAATGATTCAGCACTTAACCATTCAGACTTCTTAATAGTTCAACACTTAATCAACCAAACAGCCTCTTAGACAATTAACACCAGCACACTATAAACTACACTTTAAAAAAAAAAAACCGCAGTATATAATGGTTTAATGGATTTGCAAAAAAGTAATAAATTGTAAATTACTAAGTGTGTTACAACTTAGACTATGTGTTGTGGCCCGCGAGCCACAAACCAATCCACGTGGCTAGCTTGAACCACAATAACTTTGAGTGATATCTGGCGCAAGCGAGTGGGCGTGAGTATAGTCACGTGGGCTAGCGAGGACAATATGACCGTTGGCAGCCAACTAGCCGTTAGCCAATGGCTAATTTTAGGTTTTATATAAAAAAAAAACCACTGGTTTATTCCATTTAACAATCAAAAACACTAAACAATAAAAAAAACAACCTTCAATCTTTAAAAAAATGGATCCGTAACAATGGGAAGGATGTTACCAACCGACTATGGAGTTCCTAGAAGAAGGCGGATATGGTACAAATACCGAACTCGAAGATAATCTTAGCCAAATGCCACCACCGTCTCCGGATTTTGTAATTCCGGATTCGCAACCACCAGCCCCAAAGCGAGGCTAAAAAAGAGGTGGTGGTCGTGATGGTCCGGCGGCTAGAAGTGGTGGCCGAGGACGGACGACGGCCGGTAGAAGTGGCAGTAGGGGTGGTGAACCGCCCGAACAAGATTTACGACCAAAGCGGCAAGTGCAGCCTTGGACGAACAAGGAGAAAATAGCCATTTGTCGGGCGCGGGTGTAAGTTTCGGAAGATCAAAAAGCCGGTATAATTTTTTTTAATTATATATATGTTGGAAGTAATTTTTTTAACTATATATATATATATATATATATATATATATATATATATTGTAGCCGACTATCAACGGGATAAGGTTTTTTGGAGACGTATTCGAGAAATCTTCTATGAACAAGTGGAGAGTGAAATGCGTTCTCCGGATATGATTTCCGCCCGGTGGGCCGAGATTAGAAAATATGTGGGCTTGTTTACTAACCTTCATAACAGGAACACTAATCGAGTGCGAGTGAGTGGGTCTAGCGATCTTGATGTCTACCGGTTCACTTGCAACGAGTGGAAAGATGATGTGTTACGCAAGTACAAGACCAACAAAACGTGAGATGAAGACTACTTGTGGAAAATCCTTCGTAATTGCTCCAAATGGGTGGAGCTAATTTCGATTGAAGACATGAGCGAATGCGGCTCATCAAAGCGGGCCAAAACCTCTTCATAGGTGGGTATATCTCCTCCACAAGCTCGGATGTTCACGTGGGGATTGACCTAAACTCTGATGAGGGTCTTTCCCCGTCTCCCCTAGGTCGACCAGTTAGAAGGAACAAGGCGAAAGCTAAACAAACTGCTAATGATGCCGATTGCGAATTCTCGGGGGAAATTAGCAAAATAAGGACTACAATGGAGATGACGGCGAAAGCTAGAGTCGATAAAGTAAGATTGAGGAACATGGACTTTTTAACGAGAGACTTTAGCAATCTCCCAATGCCTCGTCGGGCGATACTTCAACGAGAACATGACCATCTCGTGAAGGAATTCGAACAAAAGCTCAACGACGAAGAGGAGTAGTTTGCTAGTTTTTTTATGTTTTTTATTAATTATTTAATTTGTGTTACAAATTTAAATATTATATAAATTTAAAATAACAAAGTTTAAAAAATAATAATTTAAAAAAAATGGATAAAACTGCTGCTCACCTCTACCCACAACAGAATCAGGCTAGTGAGCTGCAGCTTTATCATCCCTACCATGTCAGTGCTTACGTGGCTTAATATTAGAGGATAAAATCATCACTCGCCTCTACCCATAACACATGGTCTTTGGTAACTAAAGTGTAGTTTAATTACTTTAAAGATAAAAGGACAACTCAGTTGGTGAAAGACTATCCGTTGTGGCCCGCGAGCGCTTAGCCGCGAGCCACAAAACATTTCACGTGGCTAGCTGGATCCAGAACATGCTTGAGCGAGAGCTGGCGCGAGCTACTAGCCGTTAGTGGGCTCGCGTGTGTTAGCGAGGTCAACTAGTCGTTAGCCAACGACTAGTTGTCCTATTTAAATAAAAAAAACTAATTTTTATTCACCAAACAAATCAAATACAATATTCAATCAAGCTACACTTTAAAAATCACGCAAACAAAAAATGGACTCGGAATAGCAAAATTGCTATCAACCCGAAATTGATTTTTTTGATGAAGAGTATGATGTTACAACGAACGAAATCGAAGTTAACCTAATCCAAATGACACCGCTTTCACTTTCACCGGAATTAGTCCCGGATACACAACCACCAACAACTCAAAGGCGAGGTGGAAGAGGTGGTGGCCGAGGTGGTGCTGTAACACCCCAACTGATGGCGGAAACATCGAGGTGTCACGTAAGAATGAGTATACAGTAGCACATGGTAATCAAGTTTTAATTGAAATTAATTTAAAGTGCAAATATCCAAAAGGGAAAGTACATAATGAGTTTTAAATGGAAATCTAATACATCAAAATAACCAAATAAGCATAAACTTCAGTTTGTCTTCTCATGCTAACACTCTAATCTTCACGCATCATTATTTCCTGTTGAGTTGTAAAAATGGGGGGGTCAACTAGAAGTTGGTGAGAATACATAAGCCATGTCAAGCAATTAAGTTTAAGAATAAAAGTTTAGCAATTCATATGTCTATCGTAAGTTTAAGTCTACATGAATAAACATGAAATGTTAAATCGACATAATCAAACCTCCGACTAGTTTAGGTCCATCCCGTCATCCACGGTTCACCTTAATAATATGTTGGAACGATAACAATCACCCGCGCTCCCCATAAAAGATGGTCAACGAATCTAGGTGGGATTGTCAATCCAATAGATCTATTATTGAGTATCGCCGGCTTGGCCATAGCTAATGATTATGTATTGTTGAAACTTGTTGAAACGAGTCTAACTGTTGTTGTTGTCTAAATCATGAGGCATTAAAGTTTACAACTAGACATGTATGTAGAATTGCTTAAGTATAATGTTGCAAGTATAAAGAATTGCATAAACATGGTTACGTAAACTCACCTTAGCAAAGAATTAAGTCTCGAGAAAAGTATAAGTGTAGCCCCAAAGTTGCCAAGTATTACCCTATGTATAAGGTAACAAATAAGTCTAAGTCTATCTAGTCTACAAGTATATTCTAGGGTTTCGAATTGGGAATAAGTATTTGTTGGATTAATAAATAAAATGTTTAATAAATAAGAGAAATTTAATAAATAAATAAACAAAAGTCTTTTTGTAAATTTTAAATCAAAGATGGTCACAATATAAAGTTTTAAGTATGAAAATAATTTTTATAAAATTATTTTCTTAAAAATAGAATATTAAATCTATTTATTTCAAATTGTTAAATTATAACTTTAATATTTAAAAATATTAAAATTAAAGAATTTTTAAATTAAAAATTGTATTTCTGTTCCAAATAAATAGAAATAAATTATATAAAATTTTGGTGCAAAAATATTGCAAAAAGAATTTATTATGATTTATTTATGATTAAAACTAACAAAAATTGATTAAAAATATTAAATAAATGATTTTTTAGAAATAAAAATCATTTCAGAAAAGTTTAATGTTATATAAACTCAGAATAATTTTTGTGGAAATTTATATAATCGTTTTGATATCTTTATTGAATTTTATAAATAAAATAGAATAAACTTGAAATATTCATTATATATATTAAATAAATAATTTTTGAAAAACTAAAAATTGTATGTTAAACTTTTCTACTAGAATAACATAAAGTAATTTTTGTAGAATTTATAAAGTAGTTTTAGTATTTTAAAACTAATTTTAAAATTATAAGAGAATATACATAAGCTTAAATGAAAAAAAAATGTTTTGTTGATGCCAAGAATCGAACCCGCGTCAAACCCGGGTCGGGGTTTTAAATCACAAGCCCAGACCAGTTGGTCTGGACCCTGAGAACGAATAATCTCTGTTAGAAATAATTATATTACTATGTTGAAACTTGATTTATAAAGCTTTTTAAAAGAAAGAATAAAAACCGTATAGAGTGGGACTCGAACCCGTGTGCTTTGTCTAACAAGCAACAGACACAACCACTTGATCTAGATCAGTGGTTGTGTTTGGTTTCTGTCTGTTTAAAATATATAATTATGTTCTGCAAAGTGTTCTTCCCCAATTCGATTCCATTCGTACCCTAATTTATCAATAATCCGTTTTACACAACAATAACCCAATTGATCATAGGGTTATTGTTGTGTATAGGCCGATGAACAAAACCCATCAAAAAGAAACAACTTACAAACACGAATCGCGTATGAAGAGCTTTGGTCAAACAGAAAGTCAAAGCTTAATCAAGAAGCCTTGAATGCTGAATTAAAACAGAAATTGAGGATGGAGAGAGAGAGATCGGCAAGTGTAGTATGCTAGGGAGTGATCAATTTATAGGGAGAAGCTCGGGTGAACGAATTGGGTAAGTTGACCTCGATAGTTATGATGACGCAGTGATTGAAGCAAAATTGGTATGTTTTGGACGATAATTGATGGTGTAATTGATGCGTAATAGTCAAACATTCACCAATCATTCCATAACAAGATCAAAGACGCGTCTGAATGTGTTAATTAAGGCAATTCGTTCATCACAGTTGACTTTCTAAGTCAACTGTTGATAAATCAATACATAATATAATTAAAGCGTGTTGGTGAATAACCAAATGTGTTGTGTAGACCAGCTGGTTTGATGCATATTGTTGGTTGACCCGGCTATGGGCGCGGGTTCGAATCCCGGCCCAAGCCCTTTATTTTTTGACAATTAAATCACACATATATGTATAATATATATAGGGGAAAGTGAATATGAGGTTGTCACACATCTAAGCTTAGATGTGAAACCCCTCAAAACTGCGTCGTTTTGATTAAAAACCCTAAAAATTAACACACTTTTAAATCTTATCTATGTGATTCTTGTTTCTCTCCTCAGTTTACAATACAGAAGTCGACATCCTGTTTCATTCGGTTCTTTTTTTGTAACTTTGAAAGTTTCATCGAATTTCTCCATACATTCATTTAACTTAACGTTTTTAACCTTTTTATGTTTTCAATCTGTGAGTCCCAGTTGCCCAAAAATCAATTAACATACTAAACTTATTGGATAAACAATCAAAGTTATGTAAAATTTATCTTCTATTCAATCCTTCTTTATTTTTGGTCTGACCAAATCAAACTGATTCAAATGAGGAGTGGAATTTAAAATTTGGAAGAAAAGAAAACGACATAATTCAAGAGTATGAAAGTCTTTATTTTAGGAACAAGACCCAAGAGACAAAATAAAATTATAATTTGTGATAGAATTGGAGCTTGTGAAATATATGTCAAATCCGATCGACTGTAAATAGGATGAAATTGTGAAAGAAACATGAATAACATAAATAGGATGAAATTGTGAAAGAAACATGAATAACATGAAGAAGAGTAAAAAAAGTGTGTTTTAGTGTTAATGTTTAGGGATTTTAATCAAAACGGCGTAGTTTTGAAGGGTTTCACACCTAAGCTTAGATGTGTGACAGCCTCATATTCACTTTCCCCATATATATAGCATAGTATTAGGGGTCCAAATGCGTCACGAAATAATTTTTAAAAGGCGATAAATGATGAAACTTGACGTTTTATTCAAAATAATCGTAACGTACAAGTATTTAAATGTGAAATGTTACAAGTGCTAGAGGTGGTGGCCGAGGACGGACGGCCGGCCGAAGTGGTGCAAGGGGTGGTGGTAGGAGCGGTGAATCACCCGACCAAGATATTCGACCAAGGCGCCAAGTGACCCCTTGGACCAAAGACGAAAAAATAGCCCTTTGTCGGGCTTGGGTTGAAGTATCGGAGGACCGAAAAGCGGGTATGTATTTTTTTTAAATATATATTTTTTAAATATACATATTTGATTTTTTAACATTAATTTATTTCCTTATGTAGCCGATTATCAAAAGGCTAAGATTTTTTGGCGACGAATCCGAGACCTCTTTCATGAGCAAGTCGGGAGCACTATGCGTTCGGCCGATATGATTTCCGGCCGGTGGACGGAGATTAGGAAATATGTGGGTTTGTTTACGAACCTATATAACAGGAACGCTGCTCGAGTGCGAGTGAGCGGGTCAAGTGATCTTGACGTGTATCAATTTACTTGTAACGAATGGAAAGATGAGGTATTGCGCAAGTACAAGACCAACAAGACGTGGGATGAGGACTATTTGTGGAGAATCCTACGTAATTGCTCCAAATGGGTGGAGCTAATTTCTGTAGAAGACATGAGCGAAGGCGGCGTCGCCTCATCATCAAAGCGAGCCAAGACGTCTTCATCGGGTGGGTACATCTCCTCTACGAGCTCGGATGCTCACGTGGGGGTTGACCTCAATGATGAGGGTCTTCCCCCGTCTCCCCTTGGTCGATCCGTTGGAAGGGACAAAACAAAGGCTAAACAACTTGTTAACGAAGCCGATGCGGAGTTCTCGGGGAAAATAACCAAAATAAGGACGACAATGGAGATGACGGCCAAAGCTAAAGTTCATAAACTTCGAATGAGGGACATGGACTTTTTAGCGAGAGACTTTAGCAACATACCAATGCCTCATCGAAAGATACTTGAACTAGATCAAGCACGTCTCGTGAAGGAATACGAGATGGAACAAGAACACCCCCATCGACGAGGAAGAGTAGTTTATTTCTTTTAAGTAGTTTATTTATTTTTTATTATTGTATGTGTTTTTTATTTTTTTATTAATGAAAAATTTACGTTTATTATTTAATTTGTGTTACAAATTTAATTATTATAAATTTAAAATAACAAAGTTTAAAAAAAATAAAAATAAAAACTGGATAAAGCTGCTGCTCACCTCTAGCCACAACACCATCAGGCTAGTGAACCAGAGCTTTATCACCCTGCCAACTGGACGCTTACGTGGCTATATATGAAAGGATAGAGTCATTGCTCACCTCTAGCCACAACGGATAGTCTAAAAGAAACTCAAAACATACATGGTAAAATCGGAAAACTGGAATGGGGGAATTGGCTAAACTTCGATGTTGCTGATTGTCTGTAGGGGCCGATTGTTTTTGGTCTCTCTTGTTTGTGGTCTTGTTTGTCATGTTTGTTTGTTTTGACGTTTTGTTTTTTTTTTGTCCGCAGCTACTTGCTGCCTCTATATATAATATATAAAGTGTTTTGCTGTTAAAAAAAACATACATAGTAAGACCCATTTATTTATAATTTATGAACATACATGGTAAGACCCATTTATTTATAATTTATGAAGGATTTAATTTGGTTGCTTTCTACACTGTTCTGAAGGGCACGCCGGCACGGCAGTGAGCAGTGCTTCACATACTTCTAGAACTTTTACAACATGAAGCGATGAATTTAAAAGGTAACAGTAAATTATTTACTACAGTGAAGAGTCCTGTTCCCCTGTACAGTAGCATGTGACTACCTTTTCTTTCCATATAATGTACATGTACGGAGATACTAATTTGGAACGTGTTATATGATCTTGGGATTTTAAATTCTAGAAAGTAGAAACCGTTATGTTTTATATAATAAAGAAACCACTTTTCATTGAGCAGTAATTAGGGGTATAAACGAGTCGAGCCGATTTTGAGCCTGACGAGTTTCATGTGTCAGGCTTGAGCTCGGGCTCGATAAGTAAACGAGTTTTGTTTTAGCTCAAGCCGATAAGGCTCGACTCGTTTCGAGCTTTTTACCGAGCCGATCTCGAGTAGCTCGCGAGCTGCTCGGCTCATTTGCATCCTAATAGTAACAAATAAAACATTAGTTATTATATCCACAAACCTTTTCCTTATCTTTAGCTTTGTCCATGAAGGATTATAATTTGGAAAATCATAAGACCTGGGTTAATTACGGCTTATCTACACTAAAACCATTTTCAAGTAAGAACCGGTGAAGGCTTTCATGATTTTAGAGAATCGCAGTCTCCTCTACACAGAGGGGCATAGAGACAAAGGGTTGCCAGTCCCCAGAAAATTACTTCATTATTCTTGTCACAAACTAGGTTTGAACACAGTACCTCACACTTAACGTAACTAGCATTTACTAACTGAGGTAAGGATCATTGGCAATCGTATTAAGTAATCTCCGAAACAAAAAGAAATCATAGGGTATTTAAGCAAATTCAACAATAGAGATTAGTGTCGAAACTTTGTTCTCGAATCGATAGGGGCCGGACTCAATTATTTTCAATTGGTAGTGACTGGAAGATCAAATCAGTGAGGGCCGGACTCAATTTATCTACGAAAATCGAAAAGATCCACAACTGCGTCAAAAATCGGTAGGGGCCAGGGCCCCCTCAGGCCCTAAAGAAGTTGCGCCCCTGATATTATGATAAACAAAAGAAAGATAAACCCAACAATAAAAGAAATTTGTCAATCTTTGATTCTTGATCTTCCGATTAGGGATGAGCAATAGTACTGAATCGATATCATATGAGTACCGAATTTCCCGTACCGAATCATTTGCAGTATCAGTTCCGTATCGAATTTTTGGCATCTTCGGTATCACAACTGTATTTTACCGATTTTACATTCAAATACCGGTAGTGGTATCTAATTTTGGTGATTTCTAGTACCGATACCGATCACATCCTACTTCCAATAGTGCTCTCAAAAAAAATTATTTTGATTGTGTTTTCAATGACAATGTATTTTTATTTTGATCAGGTTGTTAAAGTTCGGGGTAACAAAAATACTTACACCGTAGAAAAAAAAAATTATGGCTCTACCGCTACTGAGGACACCACCACTAATAGGGATGGCAAAAAATTCGAGCCCTACGGGTATACCCGAAACCCGAAGCATTTGGGACGAGTATACCCAATACCCGACGGGTATGGGTCAGGTTTGGTATTGGAAACAAAATATTTCGCGGGTATGGGACGGGAATGGTATTAGGTGATACCCGACCCGATTACCCGAAACTAAATACCCATCTACCCGAAACATATACCCGAAGACTTTTAAGTTTTATATATATTTTTTCTTAACTATTTTTAGTAATGTTTCATTATAATAGATTCATTATTTGAAAAATAAACTTTTCATTAAAACCATTACCACCCCAACCACAGTTGAAACCATCGTTGCTTGTGACGTAACCTTCTCCGTTGCCACCGCAACCGCCATCTTTGCTACCGTCATCACCGCTTTGGTCACATGACCATGCTCACCACCCATCATTGCAACCTTCTCCGCCTCCAAAGCCATTAGTCATAATAATTACATGTGAACCTATTTTTATATCCACTTTTTTTCTTCTAAACGGCTTATTTCAACCCAGGCTAATTTTCTCAAACTCATTCTTGCCCGTTTGAACACGCATAGTCATATTCAAAAGTGTGCTCATGGGTGCAATTCATCCAACTATGCAGGAAGAAGACACTATTTTCTTGAAATCAGAAGAGGCTTGGATACCAAAAGAATTTAACATCTCAATTCATTTTTCACTTGGATTTTTTTTTTTAACGGTTAAGAATTTTATTAAAACCAAAACGGCCACTAGCAATAGGTTAGAAACGTCGTACACCAAAATCACCTATAAGCGTTACACCAAAACCATAGAAACTCCACTGAACATTCAAAAACATCCAATAAAAATATAACACCTAATCTATCATTTTCACTTGAAAACTCAACGCGTTTTAATTGCCACCCCAACGATAATGCCCCAATTCATTTCACACTTGGCATTTAACACTACTTTCAATTTTCGAAGTTCAAACACTATCAAACGAAAACTTTTTTTTTTTTTTTTTTTTTTTTTTTTGAAAGATTAATTTCATTCACCACACCACAAGAGGTCCTCAAAGCAAGGACCCTTGGGCTAAAAAGCGATTACAAAGAATTCAAAGGATTACAAACCCAAGCGTTCCAATCTATATCTTTAAATCTAGAACGGTTTCGAATCCAAAAAAAACGAAGTGCTTTTAACGCTCTCAACTACTTCAATGGGACGCTTCTTTTTATTTTTGAAGATTCTAGCATTCCGTTCGTTCCACATCGCCCAAATAGTGGTAATGATGATCCCCCGTAATATAAAACGGCTTTGTTTGGTAGCGGCTGAGTTGGCAATGTGCAAAAGATCAGAGACCTGGAAGGCGAACATAGGGGGTAAGCGGCACCAAGTTTCAATTCTGGACCAGATTTCTGTTGCGAACATGCACCCGGTGAATAAGTGTGTTGAAGATTCAGCGTCCGAGTTGCAAAAATCACATGTGTCAAACGAAAACTGTTACATATCGATATATTGTATCGACATGATATTGAGAAAATAAAAACCCTCTTCACTACTATGATTACAGTCTATTATATATAAAAGGAATAATGGAAATAAATAATCCCAACTATCGACTATTGGCCAATAACAGTCCCAACTACGAAAATTACCAATAGTGGTCTCAACTTTGGACATATTGGAATATAATGGACCCAAACTAACGGCGTTAGTGTGGTGCTGACGTGGCATGCCACGTAGGATCATTTTGCCACCTAGGATGCCACGTCGGATCATTTTGCCACCTAGGATGCCACGTCAGCATCACACTAACTGAGTTAGACCTCCGTTAGTTTGGGTCCATTATATTCCAATATGTTGAAAGTTGGGATCATTATTAGTAATTTTCGTAGTTGGGCCTATTATTGACCAATAATCAATAGTTGGGATTATTTATTTTCATTATTCCTATATAAAAATGCCAAGTCCATCTCAGAAAATACTTAAAAAGGGAGATATAGGCCGGGTAGATAAGGATAAATATACACAAACTCGGGCTCTGGCGGTCGCCCACCCTACACCTCGTCTAGGAAACTAATTTAAATAAATTGATTTTTACCCTTTTTTTTTCCACTAATCCATCATTAGATTAAGGAACTTGTCTCTTTGTTTTAATCAATAAAATAATTTTCATTCAATGGTTGAGAAAATTACATTAAGATATTAGGTAGACAGGCAATAAGCTACGCCGCCACCCTTTATGAATAGCAAACCCTAATCTATTAAAAACGTAGCCTTACTTACCCGGAGCCGAGACACTACTATGAATAACTCGCTGGACCCTGATCAGGAAACATTTAGCCTCCGATGCCAATGAGGCAAAGGTATCAAAAGCCAGGGGTACAAAACGTGTTAGTTCTCTTCGCATGCTTATTAAAATAAAAAAAATAAGTATTTAACCTTGTGGTTTACGAGTAGACTTATGGACCACTATATTATGTTAATCTATATATATAAAAGGCTATATGGTGTGGAGACAATCTCCCCAACTTTCTCAAGTGTCACATTAGCGCCACCCCATTTTCTCACTTCTTCCCTCAAAAGGTTTGGAAATGATTTCCCCCAATTCCCTCATCCTCCCTTCCTTTTTTATTATATAAAGTTTGATTTAAAAAATAAATTGGCCAATCACCGAAAGCACCGGAAACAACTCGGGTGGGGGGATGTTCCCCGACCCACCGAATGCCACCAGGTCACCGAGATCGTTCCCCGACACCACACCAATTGGCCTAATAAACCAAAGCAATAAATTCACATGACACTCAAAGAGGTCAACCTCCTCATTGAGTGTGTCATGTGGCATGCCTATATGGCATTAGGTGATTTTAGGAAAAAATATATATTTAAAAACAAACTTAGAATTTTCTCTCTCATGTTTTCTCCCATAATTTTTAAACGTTAATATTTTTTATATATGAGATTTTTTTTTAAAATTACACCAAATTAACGAGCGTTTTATTATCTTTCCAACGAGTACCATAGTACTATATAAAAAACGGAGAAAAAACGTCTATTTTTTGTTTGAAGTATTAAGTGTTAGAATTGGAATTATAGATTATTTTAGGTTAGGTATTGAATATTGATATTAGAGTTATCCATTTTTTGGCATTTATGATAGGTGTTAATATTAGAGTTATACATTATTTTAGGTTAGGTATTGAAAATTGATATTAGAGTTATGCATTTTTAAGCCTTTATGATAGATGTTACTACTTACTATTATAGTTATACATTGTTTTAGGTTATGTACCAATACTAGTATGTTAGGGTTGTACATTTTTTAGCCTTTAGGATATGTGTTAATAATATTAGAGTTACATTGGAGTTATAAATTGTTTTAGGTTAGGTGTTAGCATTGAAGTTGTACATTGTTTTAGGTTAGGTATTAATATTAGAGTTTTTTTTTTTTAAATTAATGAAATCTAACTAAAAATAATAAGAAAATGATACAACTTCGTTACAATGATGTGTCATACATTTATAATAAATTCGGGATACTTCTCATTAAAACAAAATACGAAAGTTACATCATAATAGCAGGTAGACGGGCAACAAGCTGCGCCGCCACCCCTTTTTGAATTGCAAACCCTAGTCTACTAAAGACAAAACCTTGCCCCCCTGGGGATGAAACATTGCTGTGGACGACCCGTTGGACCCTGGTCAAGAAACGAATAGCTTCTGGCGCCAGGGAGCCAAAGGTGTCAAAGGCCAGAGGGATAAAGACATGTTGGTTATCTGCACAAGCTTTAGCGTGTTTATCTACTTTCTTTGATTCCGCTTTTCTTGATGATTGCCCAGCTACGAACCCTGTTTCCCTTAACCCAACCAGCGATACGTAGGTAAACAGGTCACAAGTTGTGCCGCTACCCCTTTTTGTATTGTTTTAGATTAGATGTTAACATTATAATTATACAATGTTTAAGGTTAAGCGTTAACATTGGATATACATTGTTAATTGTTTTAGGTTAGGTGCTACCGAAGCTTTCCTGCATGTAACTGTAAAACGCACCAGTATATTTCATATGTAAAATTAACATGTCATATTAGATTTTTCAACTTTGTGACGCTCCCGGAATATAATCTAGTAGCTGATATATATTACAACACGAATTAGCAAAACAAAGTTCACAGTAAACAAAAACAATAATACGTAGTTATTGATAAAAGCTAGTTTTTAAAAAAAAACACATAAATACAAGTGAATAAAGACTAAAGTATAATCATTTCTTCGACATTCAGTATTGGTAGTACGTTGCACTCGTTCTAACCCGCGATTAATAATTTGGTGGAGACGTGGAGTCATATTTTTGGACAAACATTAAAAAAGCCTGAAAATATTCTTTAGCCGCAAATGAAGAGTTTTTTTATTTTTTATTTTTTTCCTTAACTGGTGTTAGTGAAAAACTTATTTATCAAAATGGTATTTACCGATTATTTCACTGTCGTGTTTTTGGCGGGTGAGTGGTCGGGTTTTCCCGGGAATTGGTGGCAATTTGTGGCTCGGGTACTCTTGAGTACCTGATTCGCCAAAAGGGTGCCCGAGAGTGCTCGGAAATTAATTCGTTAGCCGTTTAAAAAAATGGTATTTTAAAAATTATTTATCAAAATACGTAATTTAAAAAAAAAGATTTTTTTTTCTCATTCTTAATTTTATTAATAAATAAAATCTATATAAACGTATATTTTTTAAAATCTCACCATTTGTGATTTGACCGTACTACTTGATGTCTAACACAGTAACTTTCTAACTTTGAGGTGGTGGGTTCAATCCCCATTTGGAGCAAATTAGGCCGTTTACAAAAAGTATGCTATTTAAAATAAGACAAAATTGCAATTTACGTTCTTTAAGTTTTAGTCAAATTGCAGGCGATATTCTTTAACTACCGAAATCACAATCGATGTTCTTTATGTTTGAGTTCTACGCATTTGATGTCCTTTTGCTATAACCCTATTATTTTTTAATGTTAAACCTAGGGATAAGCAAAAGGCATCTAGTATTAAAAACGAATTGGTATCGTACCATTACCGAATTTCCTAACCAACCTCGAAAAGTAACACGAGGTAGAACAATAGTTAGATTATGCTAAGAAGTTATCGTAACTGATACTCAATGCAACACCATAAAAAAAAATAAGAGCTCAAAATCGTGTAAGTCATCTATTTGAATACGTTTATTTACCTAGGATTGGCAATTTTCAAGTTGTCATATTGTGACTTTAGCGAATGATGCTTCACTTGACCCCTTAGACCTTAGACCTTTCAGGACAAACTCCTGGGTTGGTTGGATGGCGCGTTTAACTATTGAGAATGTCGTTGCAACCACAAAAGTTGAGAAAGATTACAAGAGGTCCAAGAGTTCACGACGGAAGTCAATTGAAAATTATCAATCCTCCAAGCGGGAGACTCTTTGAGTTTATGAAGACTCTATTGGTTATTGGGTTGATTTTAGAAGACTGTTAAATTGGGAGACTAAATTAGATTGAATGCACAAGGCAAGCTTGGCCCATTACCATTTACCATAACGAGTGAGGTAGAAGACAATAAAGAATATCATGGTTACACCACGTAAACATAGGTTATGTTGATTATCGACTGAACCACGTAAATCTCGCGTCTTCATTTTATTTTATTTTATATTTCTCTTGAAGTTTGTTGTGTTTGTGTATGTGTTGCAATACCCGAATCCCCATCAAATTTAAGCCATCTTCTTTCTTGAGTGGATAATATGATATGTTATAATTAGGTGTCACCCAAAAATGTCAAAAATTGTGTTCACTACGTCATAAATGGAACACAATCTACCTAGCCAAGAGTTGTCTGAAATAACTTGAGTGCACACCTAATTTGACCTGCAAGGATGGCGGAACCTAGCTACGTATAGATAGCTTAGCTACTAAGAATTTTCTTAGGCTATTACGTGTGGTGTACACCTCCCTCAACTCTCCTAAATTCCACATTAGCGCCACGTCATTTCCCCCTTCCCCTTTCTTAAACTAAGGAAATGGTTCCCCCTTCTTTCCTCTTGCCCCTTTCAATTTTTTTATTAATTTTTGAAAGGAAAAAGACAAAAAAAACCCACAAAAACTCTTGAAGAGTTAGGGGATTATCTCCTGAAGTCACCGACTTTGATTTAGGGGGGGGGGGGGTGTTCCCCTTGGGGGAAATGTGACACCTCATCTCACCGATTGATTCCCCGAGTCCATACCAATTAGCCTTAGGCTATAGGGTGTGCAGACGAGGCACCACCCACGTCTTGCACTTTTTGCCCCATCCGAGACAGCTACACCGCCCCCTTGCCCCCGTTCCCACTACCCCCCCCTCCACCGTCTCGCTTGAAACATATGGGACGCACCAATCACAGCATTTCATTTATTTATTTATTTATTTTTTGAATTGAACGTTGCCTAACGGCTATTTTCCAACGATTACCTTTATTTATTTATTTTTTTAATCAAATCTTTTAATTAAGCCTTTATAAATTAAACCTTTTTACACTCATTTTTATACCAAACCCACTATGTTTGCGTTTTTTATGTAGGTCGGGACAAAGCTCGAATGGAAGCGGCTGTAGGAAAGAAAGCGGCGTCGGGTAGCACAAGCGGGAGAGCTTCAAGGCTTGACACTTTAAGCGCACAAATGGAAGCTTTCAACCAAGCTAATGATAAAAATAAAAATCATGCAAGATAAGTTTAGGTTGATTGATGAATCGAAGGCAGTGGAAGAGTGGAAAATTATGTCGGCCGACATTTCTCACTATCCCGAAGAACAACGCGTTGCGTTGAAGAATATGCAAGACAAGTTAATTCAAAAGTGGAAGTAGTTTTTAAAAATTTTATGAAATTGTAATTTTTTTCGGTGTGCTTGTTTTTTTAATTTTAGTATGGTTTGTAATTTTTTTTTATACAATTTAGTATTTATTTTAACATTATTTTATTTATTTATTACTTTTAAAACTAACTAAAATTAATATTAAAAAATAAATTAATAAGTAATAAATGCAAGAGACATGAGTTTTTCATGTCTCCACACCCTTGCTATGTCCCAACCAAGAAAACATGAGAGCCATTCTAGGTGGCATCCTAGATGGCATTGAGACATGAACTTTTTCATGTCACTACACCCAATAGTCTTACCATTCTTATCTCATTCAAAAATTTAGTTGTTCGGTCATAAAGTGATTTATATATGTGGATATGCCTGTAAACGAACCGAACGAACACGAAAACAGGCGTGTTCGTGTTTGTTCATTTAACTTTAACCGGACACGAACAAGAATACATAATCGAACACATTTTTGTGTTCGTTCATTAAGAAATTTGTCGTGTTCGTGTTCGTTTATGTTCGTTTATTTAAAAGTTAAACGAACCGTTCATGAACATAAACGAACACAACTGATCAATATAAATGAACATAAATGAACACAAACAAAAACAAGTTAATAATGATTCATCACAATGCAACCAAAACTAAATGACGGGGATGAGAAATACGGCGGCGCTATGATATGTGGAGACGGTGACGCTGTTGAGGCTGGAGGCTAGAGAGTGGAGGCGGGGCTGTGGAGGTGGTCGACCGGAAGTAGAAGAACGTAGGGCTGTGGAGTGTGGAGAAGATGGGAGGTGTGGCTGTGAAGTATGGATAATGTCTGATAAGTGATATGGTTAGAATATTAAATTTAGGGTTAAATTTTTAGAACATATGAATTAAGATACTTAACAAAAGAAAATAAATAATAAAAATAAAGTTAAGTTGAATTAAGCAAACATAAACGAACAAAAATAAACGAACGAACATAAACGAACGTTCATGAACATAAATGAACGAACAAAGTGTGTGTTCATGTTCGTTCGTTTAATTAAACGAACAAAAAATTGTGTTCGTGTTCCTTCATTTATTTAAATAAACGAACACAAACGAACATCCCGCCGAACAGTTCATGAACGTTCGGTTCATTTACAGGCCTATATGTGGATGAACATTTGTATTCAAAGAAAATATTTGAACTCTTAAATTTCAGATGCCGAACTCACGTAATAGCGACTAGGGTGTACACAGGGAGGTTTGTTTCGGTTTTTACCATTTACCATAACAATTAGTTTGGGTTAACGTTGATCAGTTATGGTTATTTCGGTTATTAAGCAAAAACTTTAATTAAAACTAACTCTCAGCTAAAGTTAAAAGCTAGCGTGTCTGGGAACCTTCCTTGTTGGACTTACGGGTTTTTTTTTTTTTTTTTTTTTTTTTTTTTTTTTTTTTTTAACAACCTAAACTAAAATTTTTGTTAAACTACTACCAATGTGGGATTTCTTTTAATGAGATATTTTCTCAACAAATGGCACTTACATCAAGATCATTTTGTTACCAACATACTTTTGTCTTAGTAAAAAACTTCTACATGGTTAGCTTAAAACATAAATTTATTACACAGACTTAACATTACAAGTTCGGTTCGGTTTTGGTTGTATCAGTTAACTAAAGCTTCATAACCATAACCACTCGATCGGTTAAAGAAATTTCATAACCATAACCATTGGTTATGCCGATTATTGGTTATGTTGGTTATGGTTTGGTTATCGGTTATGGCTGTTAATTTGCTCATCTATGTAGCAACATATCTTAGTTGATGGTGGTTTATTTTTGCATATGTTTTTGAACGACATGTTGGATAGTTATTTTTGCAGTTTTCGTCCCTGTGGTCTACATCAACTAACAGGTTCAGCATGAGTATAACACTTTGAATCCTTGACTTTTGTCGAACTAACACTTTAAATCCCTCATTTTTAACGTCCGTTAGTTTTTCTGTTAGTATGTGGGTGAAATGACTATTATACCCCTCCATCTTCTTCTCCAACCAACCAATTACCCACCCACCCACCACCACCACCACCATTCCCTCCATCCCTCTCCTCACCATCTCCTCTCTCCACAGACTATTATACTCGTGCTGAATCTGTTAATTGGTGCAAACCATAGGGACAAAAATAGGTCAAATTCAGTTTCTCTCTAGTTGATTGAGAAACGCTCATGATACTTCATTCTCAAGTCACATTTTGTGGTTATATTATAGATATTTTGAAAGTGTGCTCATATAAATTCTTTTGTGCAGCACAATACTTTGGTGGTATTGTCCGCATCATTCTCAAACAAGTCAACTTGAGACTTGGCGGCTTACACATTGGGATGCGAAAAAGGTTGGATATCTAAAACTGCGGTTGCAATATATGTAAGTTTACGTTTTCTTTTCTACCGCCAGGTATTCATGAATAGTAAACTGTTAGAAGGTTAAAGACTGAAACACAAAAATGGACATAAGGAAGGAGCTCAAGATGCTTTCTAAAGAAGAACGCTAGAGACAGCAACTGGCTGTGACAGATGTTATAAAAAACGCATATGTCGTTTTAACAATTCTCACCGGTTCATTGTCAAAAAAATTAGCTGGCACTTCATTTGATCTTGTGATAATTGATGAAGCGACTCAAGCACTTTTAACATCAAGATGCTAGTTTAATTTTCTATCTCGATTTTTAGGTGTATTTTTCTTGTATGTAATATATTAATTTGTTTGTATACATTTAAAAATTATTATTTAAATAAATCGTGGTTATTATCCACGCATTTGAATATTTTACCAACACATGAATATATATTGTTTCTACACATGTTAAGATCAATATCTACACATCTTTTACATTTACGTATACATAATTAGCTGCCATGTTGGATGCCACGTCAGCTGTCACGTCATACCTTAATCTAACAAGTTGCTATACTTTTACAAACACATATATATTTGTTTTAGCCACACATATATGTGTAGGTATAGCTTGCTATATACCTACACATAAAAATTGTGTAGGTAATGATCAATATCTACAGTGCTGAGTCTACACATCATAACACTTAATTTATGTGTATGTAAACATAACTACTAACACATTATATGGTTTTTCCTACACATACTATGTGTGGGTAAATACCTAAATTTCTTGTAGTGCAACCCATCCACCCACCACCACCAGTAACACCACCACCATTCCCTCCATCCCTCTCCTCACCATCTCCTCTCTCCATAGACTATTATACTCGTGTTGAATCTGTTAATTGGTGCAAACCACAGGGACAAAAATTGCAATTAACTCAAGATTTTTTGTTCTTTGTTCAATTATTTTTATTAATTGTGTAAAGATTATTAGGGTGGATGGGGTGGAATGTGATATTATCACACTATCACACCCAAATGAGGAAGGGTACGAAAGTGACACGGGTGTGGAGTATGTGAACATGGATGATGAACCGTATCATCTTCCAAGTCCTGACTTCGGCTGCATCCGCTCAGACGCTAGGTCAGAGGATCGTGATAGCGATCATGACGTGTCATTGCCGGAGTACACTATAAAGAATTGGGATAACTACTCTCCGTAGGCGTGTTTAAGTAATTTAGGTTTAATAAATGTTTTAATTTAGGATTATGTAATGTTTTAATTTAGGTTTGTGAGTGTGTTATGTAATGTTTAATGTTAATTTAGCAACAACAAAAATTACTATGTATATAGATAATAATAAAATATTAAGGAGAAAGAATGGGGGAGTGTGATGAGCATCACGATTTTTTTGGATCGCGGTCGTGATTATATAGGCGGGGCGGTGTTTGTGATGGTCACGGTCATTACAGAGTGGCCATTACGGACCACCCTATCCACCCTTATACAATGAACATAAATTGGATATTTTTTGTTGGATTTGTTCAAGTTGTGTTCTTAGTTCAGGTGTTAAAAAACTATATTAACGAACATGAATTTCATTTTTTATTTTATTTGCATTTTTAGAAATCCGTGTAGAAAATAAAAAAATCATCTAGTCTTTTAAACGGGCATCGAAAAAATAATATATTAAGGAGAATATAATATTTTTAACACCTGATTTGGTTTGAAAAACTTTGATGCATGGATGTTTGAATTTGAAAAATTTTGATGCATGGATGTTTGAAGCCCCTTAGTAAACAAATCAGTCATTTGATCTTTGGAATCAATCTTAATGGCTTTGACAATACCTTTAGTAATTTGCTCTCTTAAAAAGAACAAATCCAAAGCAAAATGCTTTGTTTTGTCATGAAACACATGGTTTGCTGCAATAGAAAGAGCAGCAGAACTGTCACAAAATAAGTTGATTGGAAAATTGATTTGAATGTCTAATTCAGACATCAAATTCTTTATCCAAATGACCTCTCAAACACCTGAACATATTGCCCTGTATTCTGCTTCAACAGAAGACCTAGACACTGTGGGTTGTTTTTTGCTTTTCCAGGCAACACGACAGTTACCCAGAAACACACAGTACCCAGTTACAGATCTTCGGGTATCAACACACTTGGCCCAATCAGAATTTGAATAGGCATTAACATTAAAAGACTCACTTTTAGAAAAGATCAAACCCTTACCAAGAGCCCTTTTTAGATACCTGAGGAGTCTTAAAGCAACTTTTAAGTGACCATCTAAAGGCTTATGCGTATATTGACTCAGGTAATGAACAACATAAGTTATCTCAGGTCTTGTGTGGGATAAGTAAATAAGTTTGCCAACCAACTGTTGATAGCCAGTGACATAAGTGATAGGGTTATTATGACACTTAACCAAGTTTGTTATGACATGATTTGCTTCAATAGGAGTGGAAACACGCTTGCATCCAAGCATTCCATACTCCATAAGAAGATCAGTGCAATATTTCCTTTGTGAAAGACAAATATCATTTCCATGTTTGACAACTTCTATACCTAAAAATTATTTAAGTTCACCTAAGTCTTTAATAAAAATTTGGACTTAAAAAAAGCTTTTATTTTTTCAATTTCAGAAATAGAATTGCCAGTCAAAATGATATCATCCACATACACTAAAAGAACAACAAACACAGAATCAATGTTTTTAACAAACATGGAATAGTCACATTGACTTTGGACAAACCCAAATTCACATAAAGCACTAACAAGTTTAGAATTCCACATCCTATGAGCTTGTTTGAGTCCATATAAGGATTTATTTAGTCTACAAACTTTATTCCCGGTATCAGAATTAAAACCTTCAGGTAAAGACATGTAAACTTTCTCATCTAAGTCCCCATATAGAAAGGCATTATTCACATCAAGTTGGAGAATTTTCCACTCATTTTGAACAGCTAGACCTATGACACATCTAATAGTAATGAGTTTGACTACTAGAGAAAATGTTTCTTCATAGTCAAGACCCTCCTTTTGATTATATCCCTTAGCCACATGTCTAGCCTTATACCTTTCTACCTCACCATTGGACTTATACTTAATCTTGAAAATCCATTTACAACCAATTTTATGTCTTCCCTTAGGTAAATCAACAACTTCCCAGGTTTGATTTCTATATAAGGCTGCAAGTTCCTCATTCATGGCACTGATCCAGTTAGGGTCTTTTGCAGCCTCATAATAGTTCCTAGGTTCATAATAGTTCCTAGCAACAAAGCTTTTACACTCAAAAGAAAGATAGGAAAAGTTAACAACTTTTTCAACACCATATTTAACTTTTCCTTCAACTACAAAATCATTTAGTTTTTTTTTTTTTTTTTTTTTTGGAAAAATAACATTCCTAATAGACCTCCTAGGAGCAAACAGTTTATCAACAACAGTATCACCCATAGAATGTGCATTCAAGTCACTTTCTGTATTCACAGTTCTTACCTTATCAGTTTCATCTGATGTTGACCCATTAGGTTGCTGATTTCCAGCCAAGCCTGCAAAGTCCTCGGACAAATCTGATTGTTGGACACTATGTGTTCCAGAATCCTTATTACCATTACCCTTCGGTCATCATTAGGATCATTCACTCCTAAGTGTTGTTGATCATCTGTGTTTTCAAAAACATTGAAAAATTTTAAAGTATTGACACTTTTATCAGAATTAGAATCAAAGGTTTAAAAAATGTTTGCTTCTTTAAAAGGAAAACAAGACTAAAAAAACTTTACATCTCTAGAGAAAAACACTATTTTACTATCAAGATTGAACACCTTGTAACCCTTTTTTTCATTTGAATAACCAAGAAACACAATTTTTCTGCTCTGCTTTCTAATTTATTTGAAATGTTTAAAACAGTAGCAAACACACAGACAACCAAACACCTTAAGATGATCAAGGAAGGGTTTAAATTTAAACATAAGCTCATAAGGGGTCTTCCCATTTAGCACAGATGTAGGATTCCTATTAATCAAATATAATGCAATAAACACACAGTCAGTCCAAAATCTAACAGGAACATTGCTTTGAAATAACAAGGCCCTAGCAACATTCAACAAGTGCCTATGTTTCCTCTCAGCAACCCATTTTGTTGGGGAGTGTATGTACAATTGGTCTGATGAATTATTCCTTTTATATACAAAACAAATTCATTTGACTATTCACAAAATCTAAACCATTGTCACTTCTAAAAACTTTGACATGTTCTTTAAATGAATTTGAATTAAATAGTAAAAAACCTTAATGTTTTGAAAAACACTTCTGACTTATGTTCTTCAGACACACCACACAACCCTAGAGAACTCATCAACAATTGTTAGAAATATTTATGACCATCTTTATCAGCAACTATATAAGGACCCACACATCCAAATGCACACGTTGACCAACATGAGACTCTTATGATCACTTAATGGAAATGGTTCCCTGTGTTGTTTAGCATTATGGCAAACTTCACAAGGCTCATGACTATCACTGGACTTGAAGTCATGACCAAGTTTTAAAAAATTAAACACTTGACTAGAAGGATGACCTAATCTAGCATGCCAAAGATTAGAAAGAACAACACTGTTAGAACACACCTTAGAAGTCAAATAAGCATTGCCATACATATAAGAACCGTCCATTTAACTACCAGTCACCAGGGGTTTTCCTGGACGACCGGTCCTGCAAATAACATTTATTTTCATTAAAACAACAAACACCTTGTTGTCTCTAGCAAGTTTATGAACAGATAACAGGTTTGCAGTGTATTCAGGTACCTCTAGAAGATCTTGTAATATAAGATTTTCAGCTAATTTTAACTTGCCAATTTTGGTTACTAAAGCAAAAGTACATTGGGGTGTTTGATTTTAATATTTAAATCTGAAACATCAACATAATCAAACAAACCAGTATCATTTTTAACCATATGTTCATTGGCACCTTAATCAACTATCCACCCTAATCCTAATAAGCTACCATTAGCACTAGTAAAACAGTACACATTAGAACCAATGGCAGAAGCACAAAACAACCTACCAGACAAATTACAGCTCACATAGGGTTCAGCAGGTTTCTCATGAATGAGATTCAAAAGTTTAGCAACTTGATCACTAGTAAGACCACTGAGAGAACTATTAGAAGACTCAAAAACAATGTTATTGCTCATAGCATTTTTCCTATTTTGATTACCTCTAGACTTGGACCAAGCAGGATATCCAATCAATTCAAAACACATATCCACAGAATGGCCATTCTTATTACAAGCGGGATTGGTTAGTGCTTTTGTTAAACTTTTTGTTATTAAAACTTTCTTGATTAGCTTTAGACAAGAAATTAACAGTTTGATTAGGTTTACTTGTACCACCAACACTTGAGTTTCTATCAGATTCCTCTCTAGAAACTAAAGCAAATGCTTCTTTTACAGAAGGTAAGTCAGCTTTGAGTAACAAAGTAGTTCTAGCATGTTGGTAAGTATTATCAATCCCATCAAGAACTGCATCAATTTAATCATATTAGAATGATTATTAAAGTCCCCATTGGTGATGTTTTTAGTGATGAGTTGGATGTTTTTTGTGATGTTTTATTGTGGGGTTGGTTTTTGGGTTTCGCTCTTCTACAAGAACTAGTAAAAACTAGTTTTTTTTATCGGTCCCTGTTACTTTCAATATATATAATATAAGTAAGGAAAATAAGTGGTGAAACTGTGGTTAAGAATTTTAAAGGTATGATAATGTGTCATGTTTTTTGGGTTTTTTATTGGGTGAGTTTTTAGTGTTTTTGAAGAACAAGTGTTTTATGATGTGGCGATGACTAGATATGTTGTTAGGTGTTTTTAAGTCTTCTTATTCATGTGGATGGTCTAATCACTTTACACCTTATGAAAACGACAGGTAAGTGAAAGAGTAGTAACGTATTCTGCCTCATAAGGTAGACTATTGTGCGTACATAATTTAATGATCACATTTATAACTAATTAAGACTATAACTTACTCTTAAACAAAAAAAAATGCTTATTTAAAGCAAATTAACACAACGCTAACAAAAGGAAAAAATCTGTATGATTTTATAAAACAAAAAACCATGTTAACCGAGAAGGTCCTCCACATGAACAGAGGCAATGGAGAGTCCAGCTATGCAAGCAACTCTTATCTTCAGGTATGTCACACTAATAAGCAGTTAAGCACGCTGCACGCCAGATATATTTTGTGACGTTGCGCCTTTTGTAGCATATCCAAGATCATTGAAACTTGAAAGCAGGGTGACATTTACAAACACTTTCGACTCTTTTATCAATAAAAAATTTGGAAGGGATACGATTTCAAACTAGACGTTTTGAACTCGTTTCAGTTTAGGGAGTCCACTAGTAAAGGGAGTAGACACAATTGGTGTCCGCTACCTAGCCATATGAGCAATATAACTTATTTTTTTAGTATGTAACTTTTTTTCTGAGTTTTTCCAAGTTGATCAGCGTGTATGAGGAGTTGATTTGCCTTGTGAATATCTGCTATCAGATTTTCTTGAAGTTTACTACCCTGGATAGCAAACTCCTTATAAGCCACATAGAAACACTTATAGTTGTGCTAAAACACCATGAAATAAATAAAATGAGTATTGGATTTAAATAATCTAAACTATCAGCTATTAGTCACAATCAGTGTCAACTAGAAAAATATATGCTGGCAATCCCACCTTTTAACATATTGATCGCCAACAGAGTATGACTAAAAATAAATATGTTCCATTTAGAAAATCAATTAATATTCTGTTAGTTATAGTCTATTGGTGACCAATATGTTAAAAGTTGGGACCACTAGCACACATTTTTTTAGTTGGGACCGGTGACAGCCAATTAGTAATAGTTAAGATTATTTAAATCCAATACTCCTAAATAAAAATGTCTCATACATGCCACATCTTGCAAACGATGTGTGTTGTACATGATCAAAGCATGCTAGAAGCCTAGAATCCTTCATAACATTCATGTTTTAAAGATTGTATTCAAGTTGATTCTTTTTTATAAAAAACTTCAGGGAACTGGACTACAGAGATCGCTACCTGTGTTACATGAAGCAATAAACAGATTAGCTAATGATCTTAATGGCTTCCCAGGGTGCTTCAAGATAGTAGACTTGGGTTGTTCTTCTGGGCCAAACACATTATTCCTTGTAGCCAACATAATTGTTAAAGTCCATGACATATGTTCACAAATTAATTCTCAAGTGCCACAGTTTCAAGTGTTCTTAAACGATCTTTTCGACAACGACTTCAATACAGTTTTTAGATCACTACCTGAGTTCTATACAAAGATGAAGAGGAATGGAGATGAATGTGGATCATGTTTTGTTTATGGTGTCCCAGGTTCCTTTTATGGAAGACTTTTTCCAAACGAAAGTATCCATGTTTTTCATTCATCCTATGCCGTGCATTGGCTTTCTCGGGTTAGTTAGTGTGTGTATATATTATTGTTGTGTAAAATTTGTCCCTTTGAGGATTAATCGACAACTAAATTTTAGTTGTGCATTGATTCAAATGGTTGTTTTGCGGAACCCATGGTACTTACAAGATTTGTTGTGTCGGTTTATATTTAAACGTTTTGATAAGAGAGAAACAGAGGAAAGGAAATTATCAGCTCAAACGTACTCTTCTTCATTCATTCATACGTACATATAGTGACAGTTAAGTTGGTTACAACTATTACATCATGACAGGATTAGTCCCTTAACTATCTAACTATTACAATTAAGGACATTTATTCCAAACTAACATTCTAACTAACTTCTTATCCTAACAATACATTCCCCCCCCCCCAATGAGAGTCTTGTCCTCAAGACTCAACATCAAATTTGAATAAAGGAAATCTCAACTGCGAATCTTGTAAATATTCCCAAGTGGCCTCATCAGGAGACAATCCTTTCCACTGGACAAGCACTTGATAAGCTCCCTTATAACCCTTTTTTGACCCATCTCCTCTGTAACACTTTATCAGGTTCAAACTGAAATCTGGGTGCTTTAGGCAAAGGAATTACCTGAGTTGGTGGACCACTAGCTTGTTTCAACAAGGAAACATGAAAAGTAGGGTGGATCATAGCATCATCAGGAAGATCCAGCTTGTAAGCAACAACTCCAATTTTCTCCAATATTAAAAATGGTCCATAATATTTTGGTGAGAGTTTTGAGTGTTTTGAGGTCCTAAGAGTGTTCTGGCTATAGGGATGCAGCTTCAAATATACCCAAGTACCCACAACAAAATTTCTTTCAGTTCTATTTTTATCCACCAATTGTTTCATTCTATTTTTTGCTTTATCCAAAGTCTGTTTCAGTAGATGGATAGTTTCTTCTCTATCTCTGCATAAATCATCTAAAGCAGCAACCTTAGTATCCTTGGGTATACCCAAAAAGAGCTTCAAAAGGACTCATTTTAATGGTTGAATGATAAGATGAATTGTACCACCACTATGCCAAAGGAAGCCACTTGAACCATTCCTTTGGTTTATGCATAGTCATACACCTCAAGTAAGTTTCCAGGCAACGATTAACCACCTCAGTCTGACCATCTGATTGAGGATGGTAGGCTGTGGACATAGCTAATGACACTCCATGCAATCTAGTGAACTCTTTCCAAAAATGGCTAACAAATATAGGATCACGATCAGAAAAAATAGTATTAGGCCACGCATGGTATTTAAAAACTTGATCTAAAAACACTTGGGCTACAATGGCTGCTGTGTAGGGGTGAGTGAGTGCAACAAAATGACTATACTTGGTAAGTCTGTCAACAACCACCAAGATAGTGTCTTTACCATTGGATTTTGGAAAGGCCCCCAATAAAATCCATTGAAATGTCAGTAAAAATGTGTTGAGGTGTTGGAAGAGGTTGTAATAAACCCGGAGTTGCCATTGTCTCATACTTGCCCCTTTGACAAGTTTCACAAGATCTGATGAATTGTCTAACATCTTTGGTCATGCCTTTCCAAATAAAGAGTTCTTTCATTCTCTTCAATGTAACATGGACCCCAGAATGACCTGCAGAAGGGGTACTATGGCACAAATGAAGTATCTTTTGTCTCACTTCTTCTACCTTCCCAATCACTAACCTGTTTTTCTTGGTTAGCAAAGTACTGCAGAATTTCTTTCAGTTGGTCATCAATTTCCTAGGTAGATTTAATCTCTTCTAACAAAGAGTGATCAAATGTGTGAAGGGTGACTGGCAACAAGGTTGGACCATGCACTTTGGAAAGAGCATCAGCAGCAATATTGTCCTTCCCTTCTTTGTAATCAATGTCATAATCCAAGCCCATTAGTTTAGAAAGCCAAATGTGTTGTAAGGAGTATTTACCTTTTGATCAATCAAGTATTTAAGGCTCTTCTGATCTGTTTTGATAAGAAACTTGTTATTGCACAAATAATGCCTCCAATGTTGGACTGCAAACATGATAGCCAGAATCTCCTTCTCATACACTGAAAGTGTTTGTTGCCTGGGTGAGAGAGCTTTACTAATATAGGAGATAGGGTGGCTATTTTGCATAAGGACAGCTCCTATTCCCAGGGCAGAAGCATCTGTTTCCATTACAAAAGGAATGGAGAAGTTTGGGAGAGCCAAAACAGGAGGAGTGCTCAATGCTTCCTTCAATTTTTCAAAGGAATAGGTGGTTTGTTCAGTCCAAACAAAACAATCTTTTTAAAGAAGTTCAGTCAAAGTTTGGCTAATAACCCATATGACTTAATGAATCTTCTATAGTAGCCTGTTAGCCCAAGGAAACCCCTTAATTGTTTAACTGTAGTGGGAAGGGGCCACTCTTTAATGGCTGCCACTTTCATTGGGTCAGTAGCTACACCTTGTGCAGAAATGAGATGACCCAAATACTCAACAGTGTGACCTCCAAAGGTGCATTTGGATCTTTTGGCAAAGAGTTTGTGGGATATAAAAAGGTCTAAAGTAAGTTTAAGGTGAGAAAGGTGGTCTGCGGGATTTTTGCTATAAATGAGGATGTCATCAAAGAACACTAGGATAAATTTCCTCAAATAAGGCTAGAAAATGGTATTCATTAGGGATTGAAAGTGGTTGGGTCATTTGTAAGACCAAAGGGCATAACAGTAAATTCATATAGGCCTTGGTGGGTTCTGAATGCAGTTTTTTGTATATCATCACAATGCATTCTCACCTGGTGATAACCAGATCTAAGATCCAATTTAGAAAAAATAGTAGCACCCTGCAGTTCTTCAAAAAGTTCATCAACAAGAGGAATTGGAAACCTGTTCTTAATGGTGGCATTGTTTAGTTTCCTATAGTCAATGCAGAGTCTCCAACTTCCATATTTCTTTTTAACTAACACCACTAGAGAGGCAAATGGACTGGAACTATTCCTGATCACTCATGACTGCAACATTTCTTGTACAGTCTTCTCAATCACATCTTTTTGCAATGCTTGGTACCTATAAGGCTTTTCATTGATTATAGTACCTTCATTTTGTAGAATGATCTTGTGATCACAACTCCTGGAAGGAGGTAATCCAACAGGTTCCTGAAATACCTCTTCATATTGATTCAACAACTCATCAATGGCCTCATTCTTATCAGTTTCCCACACCTTTGCTGCATGTTGAAACTGATCATCTGCTCCCACTTGTAAACTCAACAACTGAGCCTCAACTATTGTATCCTTGTGGCCCAACATTGCAAACAATTTCTCAGTTGAGCACATGGTTACTTCATTATTGGCATATCCTTTCAATTCATGTCAAGACTCAAGAATCTCACCTTATATTTCATAGTGAGTTCCTTAAAATTCCACATTATATCTCCCAATGTCATCAACCATTGGATGCCAAGAACCATATCATAGCTTTGCAAAGGTAGGACTAGTACATCAGTTTTGTACCAAGACCCTTGCATAGCCCATTCAAAATCAGGACACATGTCCACACAATCCAATGATTTCCCATTGGCAACTGAAACCTTCATTCCAAGTATTTTCTTTCTGAAACACTTCAACTTCTTAGCTAAGTTCTCATCAATAAAATTGTGAGTAGAGCCTGAATCTATTAAAATATGAAGTTGCCTTGTACCTATAGTCCCAATTATTCTCATGGTGGAAAAGGAAGGTACCCCTGTCATGGCATGAATTGAAATCTGTGGTTCAGATTCATTCCATTTTTGTGCCATTTTCTCTTTATCAGGTTCCACACACATGAATTCCAATTCATCCTCCTCACCATCCAACTCTAAAACAAACAATTGTTTATTCTTACACTTATGTGTGGGTGTATACTTCTCTCCACATCCAAAACATTCCCCCTTGGCTCTTTTTTTCTTCTATTTCTTTTCTGGTCAAGGTTTTGTAGGTGTTCTTATTATTATCATTATAAAAGGGAAGTTTCTTGATAGGGGGTGGATTTGGAAGTAAAGGTAAGTGTGAAGTGTTAACAGGTGGTTTATAGGTTGAAGTGTAAGGTTTACTATTATTATTATTATTATTATTATTATTATTATTATTATTATTATTATTATTATTATTATTATTATTATTATTATTATTATTATTGAACATGTTAAAAGATTTTGGTTGAGTTAAGCTAATAGCCTTATTTGTTGCATTTTGGATTTTTGCCAAATGGTAGGCCTGTTTCATTGTAGTGGGTTGAAACATTTTGACATGGCCCCCAATTTCTGGTTTGAGAGCCTTGAGAAAAATGCTTACAGCATAAATCTCAGGGATGGATACCTTCAAAAGGTAATAATCAAATAATGTGCAAAAATCATCTAATTCACCTTCCTGAACAAGTGATGTCAAGACACCCATAGCATCTTCCAACATCACATTAGAAAACCTTGCTACAACAGCTTCAGAATAGTCCTTCCATCTTATTTCTGAAATTGGCACTCCTTGAGTCTTCATGAATCCTTGATGCAACTTAACAGCATTGCCTTCCATATGAACTGCTGCATATCGTACTTTACAGTTTTCAGGTGTGTCATCAATTGAAAAGAAATGATCACACTTGTAGAGCCAATCATCTACATTAGCACCATCAAATCTTGGAAAATCAATCTCCCTAACCCTATGAATCTTATGCTGATCAGTTTTCTCAGTTCTTGATCCTAAAGAACGTTGTTCAATACTTTTGATTGCACCACCATTATTGATCTTAGCAATTTCTTCAGTTAATTTTGTCAACATTGTATTAATATTGGCAAAATTAACATCAATATTAGCAAAGTTTGTATCATTCTTTCGTAATTGGGCATCAACCCTTAAGAGTGTAACTGCATGTTCATCAAGAGTCTTCTTGATTGTATTTTCGTTATCAGCTTCAGCACAATTACGAGTAGTCATTGTGATTGAGTGAAACAATTATGGAACGAATTAAAACAACAATTGAATTAAGGACTGGACAAATCTCGAAAAGATCGATCCAGGGAATGAATTGATCAACAATTGATCAATCCTAGTTAGAAATGAAGACGATGGATGAAAAGAATAAAAGAATTGGAATAGAGTACTGAATTTTGGTGGTTAAACTCGTCGGAGATGGTGGTGGTTTACGGTGGTTGATGGTAGTTAACGGTGGTTGGAGTTAGTTACAACTCCGGTGACGGTTGAGTTGGTCGGAGGGCCGAGAATCGACCGCTCTGATACCAATTGATAAGAGAGAAACAGAGGAAAGGAAATTATCAGCTCAAACGTACTCTTCTTCATTCATTCATACGTACATATAGTGATAGTTAAGTTGGTTACAACTATTACATCATGACAGGATTAGTCCCTTAACTATCTAACTATTACAATTAAGGACATTTATTCCAAACTAACATTCTAACTAACTTCTTATCCTAACACGTTTTTAGCCGGCTTAACTTATGTGTGGTTTTCTAATTGGTTGATTTTGTATGTGTTTATTTTTAAGGAAAATTATAAAAATAGTCAAAATAAAAAAAATTAAAAAAAAAAGTTAGGAAATAGATATGGAAATTTAGTAGTCCCCAAAAGTATGGGCTAAGACATAGTCGGCACATTTCAAAAAAAAAAAAAAAAAAAAAAAAAAAAAAAAAAAAAAAAAAAAAAAACAGGCTTAGCAAAAAACTTTCACCAAAAGCGCATCTTAGTCAACGCTTTCCTAGTCGTCTCTTCAAAAATTGTGGCTTTTGCTTTAACAGGCATCCAATCAAAAGCATTGTCTTAGCCATCGGTTTCTAGCCAGTCTTAGCCAAAAATGTAAGCAAAATCCTAAGCGCCTCAATCGGTGGATCTGATATGTGGCTTCCGATTGAAGGAAATGAGGCCTCACAATATTGGTGAAGGCTAAATTTACATGTAAATTTTTAAATTTACATGTAAATTTTTAAATTACGGAAGGCTTGGGTTCAATTCTCGCTAGCTACATTTGGAGGACATTGGTGGATGGGAAATGAGAGATGACCCGGCCATTGGCTTGGGTTCGAGTCCTGATCCCGACCGGTTTTACCGATTATTTCACTGTCGTGCTTTCGGGCGGGTGAGTGGTCGGGTTTTCCCGAGAATTGGTGGCAATTGGTGACCCGGGTACTCTCGAGTACCTGATTCGCCAAAAGGGTGCCCGAGAGTGCTCGAAAATTGATTCGTTGGCCGTTTAAAAAAAAAAATTTGGCAATTATAATAATAACATTTAAGGGTCACTTGGCAATGGGTTCTCTTTTGTCAATTATGTGATTTTTTTATAGTTTTTCTTTTAATCCCTATACTTTTTATCTTTTTACAATTTGTCACAAAGCATTTTTATTTTTAACCCAAGACTATTCCACTTTAAAATTTGGTTTGCTATATGTTTTATCTTCTACAAATTTTTCGTTTACATTTTAGTCTAAATTTTGCAAGTTAACACGTGGTAAGGCGTGTCTATGGCTCAACGTCTGTACGTCTATTTTTTTCTCGATTAACAACTTCGTCACAATGTACGGGTCTTAGCTTGACTTGATTAATCTTTTATATGTTTTATGTTTCAGTCTAAATAATTTTCTATTTTTAGAAATAAACTCGGCTCATACAAAAACATCCCATAAAACTCCTATCATCATTTGTGGGTTGGGTGAAAAGTAATCACTTACCAATAACTCATGTGCGGCGAGCCGGTCACGTATTATATATTTCCTCCTTTTGGGAACTCCCGTCATCTTCAATGATACGTAGAACGACTTTCTGAATCGATGATATTATTAGTTTTACTCCCTCGTCAGATGAAGATGACAAACTTAATGCGACTATTAGTAATGGGAATGGGTTAATATTTGAGTTTTTTTAAGAAACAAAATTAATTATACTAGTTTACTTAAGCCACCAACCATCATCTCCAACCCCTCCCGCCACTATACCGTTGGTCTAAAGGTGCTAGATTTTTCTTAGGTTTGAATATTCGATACAACACCAACCTAACATAAAATTTGTGAAATGATGTTAACATAAAATTTGTGAAATGATGTATAGTTTAAATAGGTTGAGGTGGGTTCAATTAGAACTCGTGAACATGTTTAACCACAAGGTTGTGTTAACCAATTTAATTTATTATTTAAAAAATTTTGTTTTATGCAAGCTAGTTGTGTCATGACAAAATTTAAAAGTTGTCTCTAAAGTTGGAGCATATTTGTTAGTATCCAAAATGTTTTTTTTTTTTTTTTTTTTTTTTTTTTTTTTTTTTTTTTTTTGTTTGCAACTGGACTCCTATAATTTACTTTTCTTATCAATATCATCCAATCGGTTAGCCCTGACTACTTTATCGTTAACTCAAGGCTAGTTTGGACTTTTTCGCTATTTTTATTTTGTTATTATTAATTAATTTCTTTTTTAACTTTCAAATAAAAACGACAAATATATTTATAAAACCCCACCCTCTCTCTCTCTCTCTCCCCCATCTCTGTCTATCTCTCTCTCCGTCTCTCCCTCCCCTCTCCCTCTCCCTCCCTCCCTCCCTCCCTCCCTCCCTCCCTCCCTCCCTCTCTTTCTCGCTCTTTCTCCCCACTACAAGGAGTCAAGGACCTAAAATGTTGCCCCTTTTCCTCTCTCACTATCATCCGTCCATGATTCTACCTCCCAACTCATCTTAAACTCCAAACAACTCTATAAGCTATCAGAATCGGATTAACAAAATCGACATAGGAAACAACAGATTAGTTATTTAGCTCCCCATATGTGTCGCGAATATCGATGGAAATAGCTTAGCCATCTACCGATGATGGTGATGGGGATACATATTATGACGATGATGGCTTATTTAGATGGAAACGGTTCTGGGAATGAAGTGGGTGAAGACTTTGACATTGGGGCATGGTTAGGACGTTATTAGGGTTAGGGGAGGTGCAATTTTCCATCGAACTACAAATCCACTAACCTACACCCCCCCCCCCCCCCCACGATGTTTCCATCGAAATGCAATTTTACATTAAGCTGCAATTTTCCCGACCTACATATCCGATGAGGTATGCCCAAGGTGGTGGTACTTGGTAAGGGAGAGGCCGTAGTGGTGGTGGCTTCAATGTGGCTATATGTTTTTTATAATAAAAGGGTTATTTCTTTCAATACACTAATTTAATAAAAATAAAAAATTAAAGAAGATTTTTCTTTTAATATAAAAAAGGTAAATAAAAAAACTGTATCTTCAGGGTTTTAAATTTTTATTGAAATGAAAGGGGTTAAAAAGTGATTAAAAAAACTAAATAAAATGTCTAAACTACCACGAGTTAACAATAAAAATAAGTGGGGTTAGCAGATTGAATGATAATGGCAAAAAATGCTAAACCTCAATGGTCTAGTTACAAAAAAGATAAATATTTTGGATGGAACTATCAAACATGCAAAAACCTTAGGGACGATTTTAGCATTTGACTCTTTAAATAATTAATACGTTTGAAGTTAAACAGATTGCATTATACAAAACTAATATGTAAATATATGTGCCGTGTTCAGGTTTATATTTCTACGCAATTTTGGGTTCATGTTGTGTTCATGTTTGTAATCAATTTCCAGGTTAATATAGGTTTATTCCCATGCACACGACTCCTCTAACACTTCTATTTTTTCTACATATTGATGATATGATACTAACTCTTCTGTAAAGATAGAAAACTACAAGTGAATACATTTGTTTACTTGCATTTGTACCTAGGGCTGCAAAAGAATTGGAGCCAAAACATGACTTTGTTTAGTTTGGATCTTAATAAAAAAAAAAAAAAAAACTGCACTGCAACATGCCAACATAAACCCTTTTTGGGAACTAATAGTGCATCCATCTAATTTGTAGGTACCACAAGGCCTTGAAAACAACAAGCTTAATATATACATGGCAAAAACCAGTCCAACAAATGTGTTTGAAGCATATAGGAAGCAATTTGAGAAAGACTTCACAAAACTTTTAAAACTGCGTTCTCAGGAAATGATAAGCGGTGGGCGTATGATTCTAACTATTCCAAGTCGAAGCATTGCTGATCCAACTAGTGAAGATTGCTGCATTATTTGGGAACTTCTAGCCAAATCACTTATTGACATGTTCACAGAGGTATATGGTCTATTTGGGAACCTCTATCCATGTTTTATACAACTTTGAATAATTAGCAAAACATAACATGCAAGTTGTGATTATATTATAGTATTATACTACAGGGCTTGGTTCAAGAATCTAAAATCAACTCATTTAATATCCCATATTATACACCATACGAGGACGAAGTTAGGGATGCTATTCAAAAAGAGGGTTCGTTTTCTCTTCACAGTATGAAAGGTTTTCCGCTTCCTTGGGAACCATTTAACACAGACACGAATACATCTGATCCACCGGTACATGGGATAAACACGGCAAAACTCATAAGAGCTATCATCGAGCCCATGATGGCAATTCATTTTGGAAATTCCATAATGGATGTTCTATTTAAAAAGTACCAAGAGCATGTGGTTGATCATCTAGCTACTAAGAAAGAGATGAATTATAATTTAGTCATTTCTCTGGTTAAACATTAATTGTTCTTGAGCATATCTTTGAACTCTCCAAGAAGTGTAACAATATAAATATTCTGTAATTTAAATAACGGATTTTGATAGATAAAAGAAACAGGATATTAGGCTTTCTCCAACCGTCCGAAATCCGGCCCTGTAGCCACGTTATCCGACATGAACAGTGAGGTGGAAGAGAGAGGAAGGGAAGCCACCCGTGGATGAGAGAGACGGGGATTGTGAGAGGGGAGGTGAGCCATGAGCTGGGGTGCCCGTTGTAGAGGAGTGGGAGGAAGGACAGGCAGCGTGAGGTGGCACCGGGCAGGGATTGGACGGGCGGCACTGGGTTGGAGATGGTCTTAGAAATAGAATTCCTATATTTATTTTAGTTAAATACAATTTGGGTCCCTATGGTTGTACCCATCGGCAGGTTGAATGTTTATCAATTTAGGTTTACTGAGTCCTCGTTTCGGAAATTGGTCAATCGAGTCCCTGCCACTAACGCCGTCACATGTTACCATCATAAGTAAACCCACACTTGAACCAAATGTAGAATTCCCATATTTGGAGCTGACCTAAACTTTGATCCTTCTTATGTTCAAGCTCCAAAAGAAAAATTCAAAATGAAGCAACTTAAAGTAGAGCAACAACAAGCTTTCATCAACCAGTAGTGGAGTAGGGAGAGCTACCAATAAATACAATCATAAATTTGATCATCTTTATTTGATAAAGTGCAACAATAGCAGCCAGCTAACAGCAAAAAAAAAATGTAGCTTTTCTGATGCCTGCCTTACTATCTAGAGCGCAGAAACATTAAAATATAGATCTGCACGTCTGCTTGCTCGCTTCAAACCTTTTGAGAGATTTTGATCACGGTAGTTTTAATATACAATCAGTTATTGACATTTGACATAGAGAAGATCAATGACTGTGTACACAATACACAGTCCAGAAGTAGTATTTATACCTATATTGTGCTTGAATAACACATGGGCAGTTGGGTACCAAGTTGAACTTACAAAATTACCATTCAATTTCCTGTATTCCCACGCTATTCAAAATTCTTGATGTACATATATAGAGGCGAAAAAAAAAAGACAAGACTTACCAATTCGAGCAGAGTAAAGATCACAAGATTATGAGACCATACACATTCTACACTTCCAGGATGATATGAAACAAATTAATTATAAGGTGGCATTGAACCCTTGTGAAAGATTAAACATGGTTGCTGCATCAAAAATGTCGGCCATTTCTTGAACTGCTGCGATGGATGAGTGTGCTGTTGGTAGCACAGAATCCGGGAGGGTGGGAGAACACTCTGGAAGATATTCCTTTTTGTTGAATGTGGGAGCATATAGTGCTAGCACTGCTCGGCAAAATATGAACCTGAGACCAAACAATGTTTCACTTTCACCAGTAAGCACAACACAAGCACAACAGTCTTGAATCAAAGTAATGGTCGCTATTTCAACCCATTTACTTATGGATGGATCCATTCAGATTATGGGTCAAAAGGTGAATTATGCAGAAAAAAAGGTAGTTTAAAAGAAAATGGGCCAGCCCGGTTTACAGTTGCCAGAAGTTCAAAAGTAGAATCTCTTAAATCATTCAAATCAGTAGTAATTATAATATATCTCTTGTGATCATATTTGGCCTACTACATATCTTTACAAATACAAAATTTTATAATACTAGAAAATCTATATCAAAGTTGATTTTTCGAAAAAAGTAGGAACATTTGTATCATTAAAACTACTTGATGGGGCAATTTTTTACCCTAGTTTTGTTAGGCCTTGAAAGCTATCTATGAAGACTTGACCAATAATGTTCGTACTTCCCAAAAAAATGTTTTTAAGACTACAGGGAGTGGGGGGGGGGGGGGGGGGGGGGGGAAGAATTGTAGGGAGTGGAAGGGGGGTGAAAAGGGGGTGAAAAGAGGGTGAAAGGAATAATATTATATTGTGTTAAAGTTTTAAAAAAAGAAAAAAAAAACAGCCAATAACACTTTGACACCTCACCCACCACCTCCCCCCCGCCGGTCATCCCCTCCCGCCTCACCCTCCCGCCCCCTCCTCCACGCCCCCTAGGGGCGGTGTTCCCGCCGCCACATCACCTTCCCGCCCCACTCCCTCCTGTCTAAGCATCCTTCCCAAAAAATTGTAACATATGACTTGTCACATTTTTTTTAAAAGTATATGACTTGACACATAGTAAGTAGTTTCATGATACTGAAAAGTTATTCATTTAACATCTAAAAACCCAAATTAATAACATATAAATAGAGTTTTATAATTAAAAATAAGAACCATTTTGTAAACGTTACTATAGAACATAAAGGGTATGTTTAGCAAAAGTAGCTAGAAGCTGGTGGCTAGTGGCCGGTAGCTATAGTTTTTTAAATATATTTTGGTGTTCCCTGGATCTTTTAATAAAATGTATAAAATAACAAAAATGACATAACTAAAAGCTTCTATGCATGTTTTTTTTTTGTATGGTAAAATGGGTATTTGCGTCATTTTCTCATTAAAAGCTTGTAGCTACTAGCTAGTAGGAGCTTTTTCTTAAATGTTAGTACTAGTAGCGTTTCAATATAGAGTTTTTTCTCCTAACCTAAAAGTTTCAAGCTCCTTCAACCAAACAAGGCTTTTTATTGAGTAGGAGCTTTTTCTTAAAAGCTTGAAGCTAGACTCCTAAAAGCTTCTTGCCAAACATACCCAAAGGTAAACTTGAATGGTAATCTTTGTTTAGGTGGCTAACTCCAATGAAGTGACAATGTCCCAAAATTACTTTGCAAAAGAGAAATAGATGATTTTGCAATGTACCTTAAAAGCAGCCGTCTAAGAAATGGATCACCTAAAACTTGAGCCCACACAGGATGAAGCGCATCTGAAGATGCCAAAATCTCTCCCATAGATTTATAGATGAGGAAAGAACCTTCTCAGCCTTGTTGAGCTTGTCCTGAAAATATAAATTGTATTTAGCCGACTATCATTTTAAAGCACACTGCATCATGAATAGGCCAATTTGGGTATTGTTGCATAACTTGCATCTTTAACAAGAAAATGGGTAAAAGAACTTAAAAGGAAAATTAGATTAAAAAGGGAACTAGTCAAATAGGTTGAATGAAAGTAGCCTAAAGTGAATGTGAAATGCATACATTCTAAATTCGTTTTGCTCAAAATATATATATATATATATATATATATATTATTGCAACAATTGTGTTTTTGTAATCATTTTTTAACAAAATAATTATCAATAAAAGAAGAGGAATAATACGTTGGATCAACCCAACACATTTTCAACAGCACAAAATCTATCCATTTTAACTGGTTAACCAACCCACCCGACCCAGCCATTTTGCCAAGAGACACACACCATCTGGATGTCAGAACCCAAAAGGCCAAGTAAGTTGAGGAACGCCTGCAATGGGGCTGTCAAAAAGCTTGTGAACTGGCTTCCACGTGGCTGGTGAGGATCTATGACGCCATGAATAGGACTTGAACAACTTGGAGATAGTAGCATTGCAACTGGCTCTCCTTTTACTGCCGTGTTTAATGCCTGTATATATATGCATAATTGATTAGGTGAGGGTAATTATGCAATGTATTAATATAATCTTCAATGCATGACATGCTCACATGCATGCCTCTGTCCTAAAATAACTGTATATGCAACTAAACAACATAGTTCCATGAATATGCGTTAATTCAAGTCAAAGGTCAACTACTACAGTCAAATACAGTTTTTAAAAAGGAGAATTATATGTTACTGGATCATCCACAGTGGTAATTTCTGGTAAAAACATTTTACCCTATCAATTAGAACAGACTACTTAAAAGCTACACAACATAAACAGATTTTCCATCAGATATTCATAATCATATACAATCATCTTAAAAGAGTACATATGAACTTCTAGATGCATAGTTTCAAATGCTTGCCTTAAAAGCGTTACTGTTGCCACTGTCAATAACAAGAAAAAGTGGCCTTCTCATAAATGGAAGCAAGTCACAAGGATAAATCAGATTCAAACCTGCAAAAAAGACCATTATTAGGCATTAGGCATAATGATCCTTATTAACTCTAGCAATATTGCACAAATATTCTATTAGCTAGAAACAAGAGGCTAATTATCAATCTGTAATTGAGTACCTCCATTTCCTTTAGCACCAAGATTTATGCCTCCAGAATGGTAACCTGAGCAGTTCATAATATTTGTCTCTGAAGATATTGTTGTGGCGTAATCATCTGTGTGTGTCATATTAGGCTGTACATTATTGACAGTGCATTCTATATTGCCCAAAAAAAATCCATAAGGAGGTTGCAGATACAAATTAACTGACTAAATAAAATTATGAACAGAAATGTCACCTGGAGCAGATAAGTAGAGTAAGAGAACTCCATCAGGAGGAAGCTCCTCACACACAGTGGCCAGAACCTGTCATCAAGAGCACAAAAAAAATTCACATGCCCTCCAATTTGACAAGTACATATTTTTCTTGACTCTTAACATGAAACAAATGCGTGGGAAAGCAAAACTTATAGCAAATAGAAACCAAATAAAAAGCAGAAGTTTATAGTAAATAGTAACCATTTTTTGGTTACTCACCGCCAAAAAATGAGTGATGGATGGACGATACAAGACAGCTTTACGCGGGTTTGGTGGCAGTGTAGGATCAGAAATCTCCTGAGAATAACTAACACCTTGACCACCGGTAGAGGCGGTTCCACTTGGTTTGTAGAATGAACCACTGGGTTCCCATTCCAAACATTGAAGCATTCTGAAGTTATCAAGAGTGAGCTCAGAGAACTTGACCTGATTAAGAAATTTACAAGGCATAAGAAAATTCAAAATGCAGTACAGTAAATAGAAACCATGAACAACATATTCAAAATTACAAATTTCCTGTTGCTACTGAACAAAGAAGTAACGTAACCTCATTAGGATGGTAACTGCAAAGTATGGCATCTCCCAACTTTAGCTTTCTTTTGGCATTGACAACATGTGGTAGGCTATCAGGGAGGAGATCTAACGTGAGACTGTATCTTAAAGGCCTTATATTCATAAAAGCTGTGTCCACTTTAAGAAATTTTGTTATTTCTTGAATCACTAGCTTCCATTCTTTAAAGTCAGTGTCCTGAAGCAATATCATTGCAACTCACAAAGGGTACTAAAAATTAAAGATATTGAGATTATGATAAGATTAATTACCTGAAATGTCCTCTTGCAGTCTGCAACTAACATCTTGAGCTGATTCACCAACTGATAAACCATTTCTCGTCGGTTCAAAACCAAACAAACAGTCAAGAATCTTGCAAAGAATCTCAGTTGCTTGTTGGCAAGATTTGCATCCTGTAATATTCCATCTTTATAATACTCCCTGGTCAAGACAGCTTCATAGAAGATATATGACTCAGACAAATAACTGGCTTCACTTGTTCTCATATACTGCCCAAAATAAAGTTGCCCTATTCGGGATGCAATATCACCTATTTCCCATCTCTTTAACCCTGCTTCCACAAGCTTGTGCCGATTTTCTTGTTGAAATTTCCATAATTGTGTATAAACCTTGAATACCTTGTAGAAGTATGTATCATACCTGAAAATACCACTTTCTTCATGTATTCAAAATCATCGAACTTCCAAACACTTTCTTAGTACAATGACATTGGCAAAATCATAAGAAGAATGTGTTTCTAAAACCATTAACACAATATCCTTGTGATTTATTATCATTTTAATTGACCCGAACTTTTCTCTTAGGTTTCCTTAAAATTACAAATAAGCAGTTAATGCGGGAAAATATCGGATATTGGTCAAGGACCGATATTTGAGATATCAGTTATCGCGGTGAGATATCGGGGGGATATCGGTAATTTTTATATCATGCAAAATTATATATATAGCAATTTAACACTAACAACTCAATATACTCTCCAACCATTACCAAATAAACCTTTTACAACTTGCAAAATACAAACAATTGTAGCAAGTGAGAACTTATTAAGACTTAAAACACTAATATTTAACACTAACAATTAAAACTTAAAACACTAATAGCAGCAATAAGAAGAAAGACAAATTGAAGAACCAAGAAGAAAGGTACTGATATCGGGAATATCGGTGATATATCGGTGATATATCGGTCAATATCGTCGATATTTTGTAACGATATCTCGGTCGATGACCGATAACCTTGGTTTTAAAAATCGCGCTTGAGGCGCGCTTAAGCGCAAAGCGCATCTAGGCGCCAACCTGTGCGCCTTATGTAACACTAGGCGAGCATTGTACGAAAAGCGCAAAAAAAAAGCCCCTGAGGTGTGCGCTTTTCGTACACGGGGTGTTTTTGTGCTTAAAATTGTTATACATGTAGCTAAAAAGGTTGTACATTTAAGTTAAATAGGTTGTACATTTAAGTTAAATCATATATATACCTTATTTGTATCTATATTTTGAGTAAATGATGCTAAAAACCTATAGCATATATAAAAAAATTATATAATCGTCTTGCATCTCGCGTACGGAAAAGCCCACCGCTTTTGCGCTTTGCGCCTCGGTTTTAGACCTCGTCGCTCTTGTGCGCTTCGCGCTTTTTAAAACCAAGCCGATAACCGATATATCGGTGATATCGGCCGAGTTAACTACTTAGCAAATAACTTAACGTGTGTGCACTAAGAGGTGCTGAAACAATTTATATCCTTACAGAATCTACTGCCAAGAACACCAAGCGCACAAACTCAATGCACTTTCGCCTAACTAAAGAGCGACAAACTACATTACTAATAAAAGTGTGGCGAATTCATATGAATTCCAACCAGTTACTTCAGGGATTCATACAAATATTATCCTAGCCCATCACTCCATCGCATCTGCAAACAACCGCATACAAACTGCTACTACTGATATTTATCCCTTCGTTCAACAACTAAAAACAGTTTCGGACATTTGAACTCAATATCTTAAATCTTAAAACTTCAAAACTCTTATGAAGCTCTATAACTTTTCATATTAAACAACTAAAGGTGTGTTAGTGTCACAATAACCTTGCAAACTGGCAAATTATCAGGATGTCAGTGTCTACTTCTACAATCATGATCGTTGACTGATCAAATACCAAGAACAGAAGCAAGTGACTACAAAATAATATAAAATTGTAGTGAAACAACCAAAGTAAGGTGCAACAAGGATGACGAATTGACCTGTTGCGTTCGTAATACGGCAGATCCCTAATTTTGGAGAACTTTTTGTCGGCTTTAGCTACAAGCGACCAGTATACTTCACTCACCGGTACATTCGCATTACTTTTAGCATTGTGCTGTGACATTTCTGTTTTTGCAATTCCTTCTAAACCCAATCACAGCAACTTCGTTTAATATACGATGCATTGATGCCAATTCGTCGTCTATGAGAATTGGTTGTTTTTCATGATCGGATCGTTTTTGGGGATTTACGCTGATGATGAAGGGACAGTGGAGACTGGAGACTGTTAGAAAAGGTTTAGGGCTTTTGCTTCCTGCAATTTTGTTGGGAGGAACGGCACAGGGATACAGAAAGTCAGAAACCCGAGTATCGACACTATGGTGAAAACGAGTCGCGTTAATCGCGAGCTACTCGAACTTGAATTGGAAAAAGGTTCAAAACGAGCTGAGTTTAACCGAGCTTGAGCCCAAACCCCAGCCTAAAAACAAGGTCATTTAGTAAACTAGCCTAAGCTTCGGTTATCGAGCTCGAACCGACATCCGAACCTAAACGAACTCACTGTGTGACTGTGTGTATAAGTTTTAATTAATATATTACTTATTATAAATTATACTTTGTTTTTTTTTTTTTTTTTTTGTTATAGCTTAAAAGCACTTGTAATACACGGGGTTTGATAAAAAATATATATATATATATATTAAATGGTTACTATATGTAAAAAGAAATAATATATTATTGACAAAGAAAATATTAAATAAATAATAGAAATGGAAAATTATTATTTAGTATTTTTATTTAATAGGAGAAAGAAACGCAAATAAATAATTTAATACTAGTAGGTAACTCGCGCGTTGCGGCGGAGTCGACAATACTCGGTAGGAACATGATATGAATCAGACACAAATATTTTGCATGTATTTTAACCGAGTCTCTTTTCGCCTTTCGAGGAGATAGCATATCCTTCTTCACTCGCAATATTGCTAATGCAAAAAGAAGATCACCAAAGTGTACTTCAAGTGCATTGATAAAGGAGTTAGATGATATGATTGTAAACACACATTTAATATTGTCATGAATAATATTTCTTTTTGGATTATTAAAAAATACATTTGGGTAAAAATATGTATATGTTATGAGGAATTTGAGCAAATTATTCCTTTTTAAACCCATCTGGATAAAACCGTAAAATACTACTTGTAAATGTAACCTCTAAATATAACAGTGTCAATAAATCAAATTAAAAAATATATAACATTCAAAACTTAAAAACTCAAAGTATGTAGTTAGGTTTCACTGTTTTAGCCCTACACTATCATAAGGATAAAAAAAATTATGTTGCTTTCTGTTTAACTACCTAAAAATTGAGGGACCTTATAGATTATAAGATAATCAAAAGCATCAACATCGCTAACATTTTGTTTGCCCATTTGGAGTCATGTTTCAAGTGCTAAAACAAACAACTCATACTAACATATTTAAATCATATGGTCAAGAGTAAAAGCAAGTTTATTGTAGTGAAAGAAAATGTGAACTCAACCGGACTTCTGTATAGTAACCTACAAATTTTGTGTGCTTCTCATTAATTTACATATAATTGATCCTAAGACATGTACATAAAATAATTATTAACTAAGCATTTTTCAAGTGGGTTGGGAGTATAAACAAGGGTGTATCACAAAGGTAGATACAAAAATAATGAAGGATAACTTGATTGTAAATTTTTGATAATTTAATGAAATAAAGTCACCCCATAGGAAGATGTAATAATTCAATGTAGATGCAAAAATAATGAAGGATAACTTGATTGTGAATTTTTAATAATTTAATGAAATAAAGTTACCCCATGGGCATTTAGAGAAAACAATGATAAAATTTAGAAAATGTAAAGAATCCCTTGGTATACCATCTTAACTTTAGACAATTTGAAAATATTTGCCCATGCCTCCTTTATAATGTAATATAGATATAGATATAGATATAGATTATTGTTTAATAGGAGAAAATAAGAGGGGATGAAAAAATGAATAATTTTCATTTATTATATAGCAAAGATAAAGATGAACAATGGCGGATACAGAAACTTTTGGTAGGGTGGGCACTTTACGGGTCGGCAAAAGTGAGTTAGACACGAAAAATAAGAAATAAAGATAAACTAACATAGTTCATTAAACCAACTAGTGGATTTACCCGCGCGTTGCAGCGGGATCTACAAATGGGTTACAAATACAACATTATGATACTTAGGTTTTTTGCCGCAAGTTACGCAAAAAGAATAGAAATGTGCACACTATGTTTTAACAAATATTCGTAGAAAGAAAAGAAAAGAAATGTGCACCGCCACTTACAACTGATTGCAGTTCACCACAAAAACCATGTACTCATTATTGAACAAATATTAATAAACCAAATGTATTTTACTATAACAGACCAATATGAACATAAACATCACTCTTGTGTAAGTTGTTCGGTCATTGCATGTCTACATAACCGTGTCATTGAAGACATCTTGCTAAATGATAAAGTTTATTTACATGACAAAAGCATGTAGTAATAATATGATATTGTTTAAAGTATCATATAAAGATCATTATCCATTTAGAAATTAAAAGTTGTGATTTGTCAGTTTGTAATAGACTTGCCCAACTTGACTCGACAGCTAAAAAATTGCCCAATGTAGCCAGCGAGTGGAACCATCATGTCCGCTTTGCCGCTGGATAGACGCATATATATAAAAAGGGTTTATAATATAAGTATTATTATAGCAAAGTTTTAAAATTCATACAAGTTTAGTTGAGATAAGGTTATTCATTGTGGTAACATGAATTATTATATTTCATCGCCATTATATGAAATTTGTTCAAAAATATTGTTATCCCGTGTGTTTATTTAGTTTGGGTGAGTTTCATTTTCATATAAAGTTAATTATCTTCTAGAGGCATTTAAGGAAGAAAAGTGGTAAAATTTAGAAAATTGTAAGGAAACCCTTGATATGTCATCTTAACTTTGAACAATTTAGACATATTTACTCATGCCTCCTCCTTTATAATGTAGTATAGATAATAGACGATTCACAATAAGTTTTTCAAATGAAGTGACATAAGTGTAAAAAAACTAGCTCTATATGAATACATAATTTGATATTTGGTATAATATTTTTTATTTTAAATAAAAGAAAAGGAAATAATACAAGTAGGCTAAATTTAAATGCATGAAGAAATCAGAAATGAACAAATAAATAATACGTATAACCAAATAGTCTCAAGCTTAAAAAAAAAAAAAAAAAAAAAAAAAAAAAAAAAAAACCTTCCCGGGTATTTTATTTTTTATACTTTTAATTTGATAAATAAAGAAGTCATTGGTAAGACTCCGAAGGTTGCTGAAGTTCTGACTATGATAAAGTCTTGGCGTTTTTATGGTTAAAAACAGGTCTAGGTTTAGTTCAATCGTTTGGAAGGATTGGGTGATTAATCCCTTGTATATGATGTAACGGTGTGAATAGCGGTCCTCGTTTTGAGGACTTGCTCGTATTTTTTAATGAAGTTCACTGTTCAAAAAAAGAAAAAAAAATGCACACTTTTTTAGTGAGATGTTTAGAAGTCTAGAACCTAAGCTAGGTTAACTAACAAAACAACACACCATTTTCTTTTTATCTTTCCCCTCCAATCTTGTGATGGCCACCAGTGCAACAACTAAACCAGCCGGAAAAAATTTCTGGCGAAAGCCTTTTCACATTCTCCTTCTATTTAACATCTCATCCCTTCGACTACTCTTTGATTATTATTTTCTTATGAGAGCTTTTTCCTTTTCTTTATTTTTTTTAATTTAAAGGTAACAAATTATGAACGAGTTCGTGAGTATACGGTGGGCACATGCCCACCGTCCCTATTGTGACACCCGGCATGTTCGGCTTAAACATATTAGTAACATCTAAGTCTACCTTAGCGAGAAACGTTTATAAACAAACTTAACCGGGTTAGTTGAGTTGGGTCAAGTTAGGATTGTCCAGGGTACAATGATCTGGAGGATCATTGGGAGTCGTTTTGGTAATACACTAGTACCGGGTTCCGTTGTTGGTGACATTACATGAACTAATTAAGTATATGTGTAGATTATGGGTTGTGTGGTGGTTTATATACATAGACGTGTTTAAATGATGTGTAAATGATTATCTGTGCTTTAATGTGTTAAATATAGACTAAGGATGCATGCTTATGTGTTAAGATGTGTTAGAATGCGTTAAACACGACAAACTGGAAAACTAGTTAAGAAGGGGCTCTGGTTCGACCACTTCGAGTGGTCGAAGGAGAGGAAAATTGTCTGGTTCGACCCATGCAAGTGGGCGAACCAGGGAAGTGGAGTTGAAGAATTCCCTTCGACCTGGACAAGTCTCATTCGACCCTGTGAAAGGGGCGAAGGAGACCACCTTCGACCAATCAATTGGTGCGAAGGAGGATCAGTATAAATACCAACCTTAGTCATTTTTCATCATTTCACAAACCCTAACCGTCCCAAAACGCTCTCAAACGATCTTAAACACTAAGGAAGGAGTTTTTGCTCTTCTTTTTCATAATCTAACCTATCTACAACATCTAAACAAGAATCCAAGGTGTGTTCATAATCCTAAATCTTTTAAAAGCATTTTAATTCGTTTTCATCTAACCTTAATTGTCCAGATCTGTTCTAAGGGTGTTTTTATGATTAAAAACCTTTTAAACATCTTTCTAAAACAAAACCCTATCATTTAACATGAATTTTCATAATAAATAACATGTGTTAATTGAGTATTATGTGGTGTAATGTGTTATTCAATGCTTTGCTGCTTTATCTATGTTAGAGACATGATGTAGGATTGCTTTTAATGCTGATTGATTGTTGTTTAGGGTTAGAATCGATTGGATGATGATATTATGTGTAAATTGGGGATTTTGACGAATCTAGACGTAACATGTGGTGTTTATAATCAATAGAACCCATAGGGATGGTCGGATGATCGATAAACTGAGTATTTTAAATCAAACATGAGTCGATTTCAAAAGTTTCCAAATTGGGTAAAGATTTCATGCATGAAAGTGACGTTTCCATAATTTTTGCCATTTTGGGAAAGGGCTGAAACGGATATGGGTTGGGGCAAAATCAGTGGGGTTTTGTTAGGATAACATAATCATGTTTGACTGCTATGATTGGTGATGTTTCGAGTCGTTTTGAATGTGTTTTAAGCGTTTTTAGGCAAAATAGAACAACAGGGGCGAACCTGGCCTCCTTCGACCAGTCGAAGGTGCGAAGGAGGAATCCCAGGGTCGAACCAGGCTTTTCAGTGGGCGAACGTGGCAAAACGTGCGAAGGAAACATCAAACGGTCGAACGAGAGGTAAAACGGGCGAAGGAGAGTAAAAAGGTGCGAAGGAGGCCTTAAACTGACTGGTTCGACCGTTCTGATGCAGAAATGAGATTTTTGATACAAACTAAGTGTTTTATGCTTGAACCTTGCGTGTAATCTATGTGTACTTGATTAGTTAGGGTAATGGGTCACCAACGGGATGGCGGGTCGGTCTAGTGTGTCGGTTGAACATTTAAACACGTTTTAAAACATACTCGGTTATGATCTGGACAATCGGGGGCTAGATAACCTTATGGTTATTAGTCGGAACACTTATGTGAACATTTTGATAGATCTCCGGTAGAGGGATTATCAAGGGCTAAACATCTTTACTTATAATTGAAGAACGCTATCTAAGGTGAGTTCACGGCCCCACTTTTACTGCTTTAACTTTTGGGGGAGAAAACATGCGCTAAACAGTTTTGGTAACATATGTCATACTATGGTTTTAACCTTATATTGCTATACGATCTTTTGGAAAGTCCGGGGGAAACCATGAATGTGCGGGTTTGCACAACGGGGGAAATGTGGATAGATCTATTGGGCGTGACCTGCCCCACTCGTCGGCTTGGAGGGCCGGGCGGGTGCATATTGTCTCGAACAGGAACATTATCGTGCTGAACATTACGGGCTGCTAAACATGCTAAACATTGCTAAACGTGTCCAGTAATGGTTTCCAATCGTAGTAGTAATAAAACATACGCCTAGCTAGCGTACTTGGTAGCATTGATATAGTATGGACATGGTAACACTTGGTAACTCTTTTTGAACAAACCTGTGAACTCACCAGCATTATATGTTGACGTCTTTTGGCATGTTTTTCTCAGGTCGCTAAGGTAGCAACAACTGGATCTAGGCGCACGAGTCGGCACGGGCGTCTAGGGTTTAGAGCATGGTCTTCATTAAACATTTGAACTATATTTTTGGGTTGTAAACATTTAAAGCTTCCGCTACAGTTTATGCTTTTATAATTATATTTTTGGGTTTTGTGTTATGCATATAGTGTTGTTTATTGTGACCGTTGACTTGAATCCTGGTTTGTCATGCGCCTCGCGGTAAAACCCCGCAAGTGGAATTTGAGGGTGTGACAGATTGGTATCAGAGCCAATGGTTATAGTGAACTAGGACTGCATTTAGAGTCTAGTCTATAGCCGAGTCGCACACACTAGACGGTCACATACTTGTGTCGGTTTGGAACATGTACTAACTTTGTCGGGGTGTCGTTACATTATCATCACACTTCTCTGTTACATCATCCGTTTTTATTTGGGTTTTTACCTACTCTTGTCTTCTTCTTCTGGATTGAAGGAGGAGGGGTTGATTTGTTGGTTCTTGCACACACATGCCTTCTTACACTTGCACCTGTTGCCACATAGGCGACAATGTTCGGTGACTAGGGTCTAGATTAGGGGCACATCTGGAGGACCATGTAGAGCAGTTTATCATTTCGGGTGCACACGAAATAATAAACTGGGATGCATGAAAATCCCGATGGACTTCGAGTTTGGATGTATAGTCCTGAATTTGTCCCTAGGTTAACTCTTGAAAATTTCTAGTGGTTGACACTGGAAGTGAATCTGAATCTCTCGATTTCTTGGTTTGTTAGATCATGTCTGGTGCTCGTGGTGGTGGACGTCGTGGTGGTGGTCGTGGCGGCGGTGGTCGTGCCGGAGGCGGTGGTCGTGGGAACATCAACATGACCCAAGCTGAGCTGAACAACTTGCTCCAGCAGCAAGTGAACATGGCTATGGCTAATTTCCAGGCCGGGATTAATGCCATGGGTGGTGAGTTGATTTCTGTCGACCTTGCCTCATTTTTGGGTTTCGTGTCCTTTCGTTTGTGTTTTACTCGTGTACCGTGTTTCAGGTGTTGGTGCCAATCCACCCCCACCTCAGTGCTCTTATAAGAAGTTTAGGGACTGTCAGCCCCATAACTTCGCTGGAACTGAGGGAGCGGTGGGACTGCTCCGATGGCTAGAGAAGGTGGAATCTGTGTTTGTCATGTGTAACTGTCCTGCTGGGGACCGAGTGAAGTATGCTACTGCGACATTTGAGGGGCCTGCATTGTCGTGGTGGAATGCTACTACTCAGAATATGGGGTTGGGAGAGGCTATTGCTATGCCCTGGGCGGAGTTTGTGCAGCTTTTGAGAGGTGAGTACTGTCCGAGGGAGGAGATACAGAAGTTGGAGCATGAGGTCTGGAGTTACAAGATGGTTGGGTCGGAGATTGAGGAGTATACTGTGAGGAGGAACGAGCTGGCGGTGTTGTGTCCTGACTTACACACACCCGAGTACAGGAGGATCGAGCACTATGTGTCTGGACTAGTGCCCGAGATTGCTGGGTTGGTGGCTGCTGGGAATCTTCCCACTATTGCTGAAGTTGTCCGATCAGCTCATCGGATGACTAACCTGAAGGTGGCGGAAGGCGTTTTGCCACCCAAGGGTACTACTGTGAAGACTACTGAGGGGAACAAGAGGAAGTGGGAGAGTGTGGGGAAGAGTGTGGTGCCAGCTCAGCCGGCAAAGAAGTTTGATACGTCTGGGTCTTCTTCTGGGGCGAAGACGGGTGGGTATGTCGGAAAGCATCCCAAGTGTAACAAGTGTGGCTTTCACCATTCGGGGAATTGTGATCGAGCTCGTTGTCATCGGTGCCATCAGTTGGGACACCATGCTAAGGATTGCAAGGTGGCGCTCACCCCAACTCAGACTCCTGCGGCTACTCCTGCTCCTGCTGCTCAGGGGACTCAGGGGAGGCAGGGGTGTTACAACTGTGGTGACACGGGACACTTCAAGCGTGATTGTCCCAAGCTGAAGCAGGGCGATAATGGGAGGGGCGGAAACGGTAGCGGTAACGGGAATAGCGGCGGAGGCAGGACTGCGCGTGCTTTCGTCATTGGGTCTGCGGAGGCTAGGCAGGATCCAGACACAGTTACCGGTACGTTCCTTCTCAACAATCGCTATGTTTCTGTTTTATTTGATTCTGGTGCCGATAAGAGCTTCGTATCTGTGGATGTTAGTCAGTTGCTAGATATAGTACCCACACCTTTAGAGGCTAAGTACTTGATAGAATTGGCTAATGGTAAGAACATCGAGGCGACTCATATCCTTAGAGAGTGTCACTTGGAACTGTCGGGTCTGTCATTCCCCATTGACCTTATGCCTGTACCTCTGGGTAGTTTTGATGTCGTGGTTGGCATGGATTGGTTATCATTGTATCGTGCGGAGATCGTTTGTTTTGACAAGGTCATTCGGATCCCTCTCCCCGATGGAGAGATTCTTTCGGTTCATGGCGAGAAAAGCGGTGCCCCGCTGAGTATCATTTCCAGCATGAAAGCCCGTAAGTATCTTCGGAAGGGCTGTTCGGCCATTCTGGCACTTGTTAACGTTTCTACTGACGATGAGAAGAAGATCGAGGATATTCCGGTGGTTCGTGACTTTTCTGATGTGTTTCCTGATGATTTACCTGGTCTTCCTCCCCATCGTCAGGTTGAGTTTGGTATTGATCTCGCTCCGGGCGCAGCTCCTATTGCCCGAGCCCCGTATCGTCTTGCACCTCCCGAGATGCAAGAGTTGTCCAGCCAGTTGCAGGAACTCTTGGAAAAGGGTTTCATCCGACCGAGTTCTTCCCCGTGGGGAGCTCCTATTTTGTTTGTGAAGAAGAAGGACGGGAGCCTTCGTATGTGTATTGATTACCGTGAGCTGAACAAAGTGACCATCAAAAATCGTTATCCTCTTCCTCGCATTGATGATCTCTTTGACCAGCTTCAGGGCTCCAGCTATTATTCGAAGATTGATTTGCGGTCCGGTTATCACCAGTTGCGCGTCAGGGAAGCTGACATTCAGAAGACTGCCTTTCGCACTCGTTATGGCCATTTTGAGTTCTTGGTCATGCCTTTCGGTCTCACTAACGCACCGGCGGTGTTCATGGATTTGATGAACCGCGTTTGTAAGCCTTACCTTGATAAGTTCGTCATCGTGTTTATTGACGACATTCTGATCTATTCCAAGAACAAGGCGGATCACGAGGAACATCTGCGGTTGGTCTTGGAACTTTTGAGACAAGAGCAGTTGTATGCTAAGTTCTCAAAGTGTGATTTTTGGTTGCGTGAAGTTCAATTCCTAGGACATGTGGTGAATGAACTGGGAATTCATGTCGATCCGGCTAAGATCGAAGCTATTAAAGACTGGGAAGCACCAAAGACGCCATCTGAGGTGCGGCAATTCCTGGGTCTTGCAGGTTACTATCGGCGTTTTATCGAGGGATTTTCGAAGATCGCTCAACCCCTCACTGCTCTCACCCAGAAGGACCGAAAGTTCGACTGGGACGAACCACAGGAATCAGCATTTCAGATGCTGAAGCTTAAACTTTGTTCTGCACCCATCTTATCCCTTCCTGAGGGTACGGATGATTTCGTTGTGTACTGTGATGCTTCCATACGAGGTCTTGGTTGCGTATTAATGCAGCGCGGAAAGGTTATTGCTTATGCTTCTCGTCAACTCAAAGTTCATGAGAAGAATTACACTACTCATGACTTAGAACTGGGTGCAGTGGTCTTTGCGTTGAAAATCTGGAGACATTACTTGTACGGTACCAAGTGTGAAGTTTACACCGATCACAAGAGTCTCCAGCATATTTTCGACCAGAAGGTGTTAAACATGCGGCAGCGTCGTTGGGTTGAACTCTTGAACGACTACGACTGTGCGATTAAGTACCATCCTGGCAAGGCAAACGTTGTGGCGGATGCCTTGAGCAGGAAAGAGTCGGCGAAGCCTCGGCGTGTCCGAGCCTTGCAACTTACCATTCATTCCTCCTTACCTGACCGGATCCGTTCGGCTCAGGTGGATGCCTTGAAGGAGGAAAACCTTAAGGCCGAAACAATGCACAGTGCGGACAAACACCTTGAGCTTAGGTCTGATGGCCTACACTACTTCGCTGGGCGTGTTTGGGTTCCTTTACTCGGGGGATTACGGGAGCTTGTCTTGGACGAGGCTCACAAATCCCGGTATTCTATTCATCCAGGCTCCGATAAGATGTATCAGGATCTGAAGATACTTTATTGGTGGCCGAACATGAAGGCTGATATAGCCTCCTATGTGAGCAAATGCTTGACCTGTGCTAAGGTCAAGGTGGAGTATCAGAAGCCGTCTGGTCTCCTACAACAACCTGAGATTCCGGAATGGAAGTGGGAGCGGATCACGATGGATTTCGTCACCAAACTACCGAGATCACCAAGTGGCTGCGACATGATTTGGGTGATCGTCGACCGGTTGACGAAATCGGCACACTTCATACCTATTAAGGAAACGGATGGACTCGAGCGGTTGGCTCGGCTCTACCTTAAGGAGGTGGTTTCTCGGCACGGGGTGCCTGTTTCTATCATTTCTGATCGTGATTCCCGCTTTGCTTCGCGTTTCTGGAAGGCTCTTCATAAGGCCTTGGGTACTCAGCTGGATATGAGTACGGCTTATCATCCGCAAACTGACGGGCAAAGTGAGCGGACGATACAAACACTGGAGGACATGCTGCGGGCATGTGTCATCGATTTTGGCAAAAGTTGGGAGATTCACCTGCCGTTGGTGGAATTCTCCTACAACAACAGCTATCACTCTAGCATCAAGGCAGCTCCGTTCGAGGCTCTTTACGGACGGAAATGCCGATCACCACTTTGTTGGGCCGAGGTGGGCGAGAGCCAGCTCACTGGTCCGGAACTGGTGTACGAAACTTCGGAGAAAATCGTACAGATCCGTAACCGTTTGGCTGCTGCACGGGATCGTCAGAAGAGCTATGCCGATCGCCGTCGCAAACCGCTAGAGTTCCAGGTTGGGGACAAGGTGCTTCTGAAAGTTTCACCATGGAAGGGCGTCATACGCTTTGGAAAGCGTGGCAAGCTTAACCCTCGTTACGTCGGACCGTTCGCAATCCTGGATCGGATTGGGCCGGTGGCATATAGACTTGACTTACCGGCAGAGCTCGGTAGTGTGCACAACGTCTTCCATGTGTCTAACTTGAAGAAGTGTTTGGCTGATGAATCTCTCATTGTACCACTGGAAGAGATCAAGGTGGATGATCGTCTTCGCATTGTGGAGGAACCTGTCGAGATTCTGGATTACAAGATTCGTAGCCTTCGGCGGAGTAAAATCCGCATCGTTAAAGTTCGTTGGAACTCGGATCGTGGACCGGAGTTCACGTGGGAACGAGAGGACCAGATGAAGGCTAAGTACCCTCATCTCTTTCCGAAGCGCGCGTTCGAGTCCAGGCATGATACTGCTGAAGCAGAATGAATCTCGGGGCGAGATTCCCTTTCAACGTGGGGATGATGTGACAACCGGTAACCTTTCTTTTCGTTTTCTTCCTTTTCGTCTTTTTCATTTTTGGGCTTCGTGCAATTTTCGGGACGAAAATTCTTTCAACGTGGGGATGATGTGACACCCGGCATGTTCGGCTTAAACATATTAGTAACATCTAAGTCTACCTTAGCGAGAAACGTTTATAAACAAACTTAACCGGGTTAGTTGAGTTGGGTCAAGTTAGGATTGTCCAGGGTACAATGATCTGGAGGATCATTGGGAGTCGTTTTGGTAATACACTAGTACCGGGTTCCGTTGTTGGTGACATTACATGAACTAATTAAGTATATGTGTAGATTATGGGTTGTGTGGTGGTTTATATACATAGACGTGTTTAAATGATGTGTAAATGATTATCTGTGCTTTAATGTGTTAAATATAGACTAAGGATGCATGCTTATGTGTTAAGATGTGTTAGAATGCGTTAAACACGACAAACTGGAAAACTAGTTAAGAAGGGGCTCTGGTTCGACCACTTCGAGTGGTCGAAGGAGAGGAAAATTGTCTGGTTCGACCCATGCAAGTGGGCGAACCAGGGAAGTGGAGTTGAAGAATTCCCTTCGACCTGGACAAGTCTCATTCGACCCTGTGAAAGGGGCGAAGGAGACCACCTTCGACCAATCAATTGGTGCGAAGGAGGATCAGTATAAATACCAACCTTAGTCATTTTTCATCATTTCACAAACCCTAACCGTCCCAAAACGCTCTCAAACGATCTTAAACACTAAGGAAGGAGTTTTTGCTCTTCTTTTTCATAATCTAACCTATCTACAACATCTAAACAAGAATCCAAGGTGTGTTCATAATCCTAAATCTTTTAAAAGCATTTTAATTCGTTTTCATCTAACCTTAATTGTCCAGATCTGTTCTAAGGGTGTTTTTATGATTAAAAACCTTTTAAACATCTTTCTAAAACAAAACCCTATCATTTAACATGAATTTTCATAATAAATAACATGTGTTAATTGAGTATTATGTGGTGTAATGTGTTATTCAATGCTTTGCTGCTTTATCTATGTTAGAGACATGATGTAGGATTGCTTTTAATGCTGATTGATTGTTGTTTAGGGTTAGAATCGATTGGATGATGATATTATGTGTAAATTGGGGATTTTGACGAATCTAGACGTAACATGTGGTGTTTATAATCAATAGAACCCATAGGGATGGTCGGATGATCGATAAACTGAGTATTTTAAATCAAACATGAGTCGATTTCAAAAGTTTCCAAATTGGGTAAAGATTTCATGCATGAAAGTGACGTTTCCATAATTTTTGCCATTTTGGGAAAGGGCTGAAACGGATATGGGTTGGGGCAAAATCAGTGGGGTTTTGTTAGGATAACATAATCATGTTTGACTGCTATGATTGGTGATGTTTCGAGTCGTTTTGAATGTGTTTTAAGCGTTTTTAGGCAAAATAGAACAACAGGGGCGAACCTGGCCTCCTTCGACCAGTCGAAGGTGCGAAGGAGGAATCCCAGGGTCGAACCAGGCTTTTCAGTGGGCGAACGTGGCAAAACGTGCGAAGGAAACATCAAACGGTCGAACGAGAGGTAAAACGGGCGAAGGAGAGTAAAAAGGTGCGAAGGAGGCCTTAAACTGACTGGTTCGACCGTTCTGATGCAGAAATGAGATTTTTGATACAAACTAAGTGTTTTATGCTTGAACCTTGCGTGTAATCTATGTGTACTTGATTAGTTAGGGTAATGGGTCACCAACGGGATGGCGGGTCGGTCTAGTGTGTCGGTTGAACATTTAAACACGTTTTAAAACATACTCGGTTATGATCTGGACAATCGGGGGCTAGATAACCTTATGGTTATTAGTCGGAACACTTATGTGAACATTTTGATAGATCTCCGGTAGAGGGATTATCAAGGGCTAAACATCTTTACTTATAATTGAAGAACGCTATCTAAGGTGAGTTCACGGCCCCACTTTTACTGCTTTAACTTTTGGGGGAGAAAACATGCGCTAAACAGTTTTGGTAACATATGTCATACTATGGTTTTAACCTTATATTGCTATACGATCTTTTGGAAAGTCCCGGGGGAAACCATGAATGTGCGGGTTTGCACAACGGGGGAAATGTGGATAGATCTATTGGGCGTGACCTGCCCCACTCGTCGGCTTGGAGGGCCGGGCGGGTGCATATTGTCTCGAACAGGAACATTATCGTGCTGAACATTACGGGCTGCTAAACATGCTAAACATTGCTAAACGTGTCCAGTAATGGTTTCCAATCGTAGTAGTAATAAAACATACGCCTAGCTAGCGTACTTGGTAGCATTGATATAGTATGGACATGGTAACACTTGGTAACTCTTTTTGAACAAACCTGTGAACTCACCAGCATTATATGTTGACGTCTTTTGGCATGTTTTTCTCAGGTCGCTAAGGTAGCAACAACTGGATCTAGGCGCACGAGTCGGCACGGGCGTCTAGGGTTTAGAGCATGGTCTTCATTAAACATTTGAACTATATTTTTGGGTTGTAAACATTTAAAGCTTCCGCTACAGTTTATGCTTTTATAATTATATTTTTGGGTTTTGTGTTATGCATATAGTGTTGTTTATTGTGACCGTTGACTTGAATCCTGGTTTGTCATGCGCCTCGCGGTAAAACCCCGCAAGTGGAATTTGAGGGTGTGACACCTATAAAGTACATCTACCACCGAAGATAAAGATAAACATTATATATCAATTATTAAATTATTTAACTGGAGAGAGACGAAAAATAAAATATTTTCGTTTGTTAAGTAGTAAAAATAACGATAAAGATTATATACATTCATAAATTAAATAAATCCCGATGTGTGGCATAAATTGAAATGTTTTATTAAAACAAGAGTTAATAGCCAAAATCGTCCCTGAGATTTGGTCGTTTTTGCTACACTCATCCAAAATATTTTTTTACAACTGGGTCCTTCAGGTTTATGTTTTATTGCCAAAATCACCCCTGACACTAAGTTAAATTTATCTCGTTAAGTTGAGGGGTATTTATGTCTTTTTGCCTACCTGTCTATTTTTGAATATTATTTAATAAGTGGGACCCACCTCCCCACCTATTTCTACCTCTAGACTACCATTGACCTGTAAAACCCTAAACCCTAAACCATAATCGACCACTGTCACCACCAGCTACAAACTAAACCACCACCGGTCACCTTCACCGTCAAACCAGACTTCCAATGCCACACCTCCTAACCTTCACCGTTACCATCAACCAAACACCACCAAACCAGCACGACACTATCACACACTACTTTCACTATAAACCTACCGTCGTCGCCGCACCAACTCCTCCATAATCCCACCATCGCTGCACCACCTCCTCCATAAAATCTGGTGATTTGTGATTAATGTTATCAATCGGTCATCATCATGGCTAGATCTGCTGGCCTTTCTCGATCTCTCCGTCGTCTCGAAAACAGTCGCACCATCTCCATCTTTACTCAGTAATATGGATATCATACCTGAGGTATCTCCCCATTCTTCAGCAAACGTGAGATTTAGGTCACCTTTTGGATCTGAAACATAAGTATTGTGATCGGTTATGGAGGAAAAAAAGGGGCAAGCAAAAAGACAAAAATACCCCCAAAGTTAACGACAATATTTAACTGGGTTTAGTGTCATGGACGAATTTGGCAACAGAACGTAAACCTGAAGGATCCAGATGTAAAAAAAACTATTTTGGACTGATGTGGCAAAACTGGCCAAACCTCAGTGACGATTTTGTCCACTTACTCTTAAAACAAAGAAGATTGCAAATTCTGAATTGAGTTAATTACCAAAACCGTCCATGTGGTTTGGGCCAATACGCTAGTCCAGCCCAAAACTTTAAAAATTGCTTGAACAGTCCCGTTACTTTTGACGAAATAGACCAAAACAGTCTATTTCATTAACTGGGTTAAGTCAGTGTCGTTAAGTCAGGGGTATAATGGTCAACTCACCTATAAAATTGTCTTCTTCCCCAGGTCTATTTGTGATATCTGATCCATGGTGTCTTCTTCCCCACCATTGTTGGCATCAGACCCTGCACCATTATCATTCACCACCACAAACCTAAATAACCCACCACCATTAATCAACTTCCACCGTTCAAACCCTCCTCCTTCGTCACTACCACTGTTCACCACCGTCCTCAACCACCATAACACCACCGTCCCCATCGTCACAGAAGCCATCTTCCACCACCTACACCATGACCCACACACCGAAGCCACCACCACCATCCACACCACACCACGCAACACCACACGTGACTCTACACAATACAGTACATCCAACGTTGACTCTTCAATAATATTAACATCACCCATCTTTTCAATTGATCATAAAATTAGGGTTCTTAATCTTTCATACAAAACCCTAACCCCCAAAACAATTCTCCTTCAATTCACCATATACACCACAATTCCCAACACCCTTTATCCTCAATTTCATCTTCCACCACCAATTTCCCCCCAATTTATATGTATTGGTTCGTGTAATGATCATACACATACAATGGAAGTTCTCGGGCCAGTCTCGAACTAGGCATCTGGGTCTAACAATGGAAGTTCTAAACTCATTCACCAGTGATTTTGGGTTTTTTGCAGAACATGGTTTCTTTTTTTTCCTTATGCTTTGTTTTTTGAAACCATTGTGGCTGCTCAGAGATTGTGTTCTCATGATGGTATACAGTAATACAATTGTATGTATTACTGTATGTTATGTATTACTGTATGTTAGTTGAGGTTTTGTTTTTAAGAATCAGGATTTACACTCTTCTTTTATTACATAGTCACACACACACACACACACACACACATATATATAGGGAAATTATAAAATGGAAACCCATTTGAGTTAAAGAAACTCACAAAACCCATCATATGGTTGATAATGCTCCACGTCATCTAACTTTCTATTTAACAAAAAATTCAAGGAGGTCAATAATGTAATTTAAACACATGGTGTTCCTTCTCTCTCTCTCTCTCCTGACACATTTACAGCTCCATCCACTTCCTATCATCTTCAAATTAGCTTCTCTCTCCATTCATTTCTACCCCCTTTGTTTATCAAAGACAATCAATCCATTCAAATCCTTATAACCCTTTTAATATCTGGTTTACAACAATGAATATTTTTTCACATCAGATCTGGTGGTTCAGTCCATCATCCAAGAGAACAAAATGTGGCGGTGTTTGATAGATCATATTGTTCGGTCCATCGTCCAAAATGAACGGCGAAGCATAACGAAATCAGACGATTTTATGGCCTTTCCAAGATCCATCATCAATAATATCATTCACTATTAAAACGACTTGTTTTGAGATCAGTTAAAAGGAAGAGCAACAAAGTACTTTCAATAATTTTTGTTGTGTCAAGCTAAAGCTAGTCCATGAGGTTAGTTAAATCTTTAATCTTTATAAAGACATAAATATGCCTTTCATTATCATTTCCCGTAAAAAAAATCATCTCTGTTCGTGATTTTTTTTTTCATTTAGAACCACTCATGTGGTTTAAGTTAATTGTTTGAACCACCATCATCATATCTAAAACTTTTTAGCTTGGTCATTTCTTTTAAAGGTATTTCCATTATCTCTCTCTAAATCTTCTGTTTCTCTTTCTAGATGAAGCTTTATTGAAGGCAAATGGATTGTGACTTTTGATGTTTTGCACATTAAGCTTTGTAAGTTTTACTAGTTGGTTGGTTATAATTATCTTTTGATAATTAATATTTCTTCTAGTATTGTTTTGTTATATTCAAATCTAAAGTGAAGTTCAACAAAATTAATACCTAGGATAATAACATGATAACTTTTTTGTCTTTTGTGCTTAGTGCTTATCATGAGTACAGGACACCGTTTGAAATGTATATCACAAAATATTCATAGGGCACTTTTTTTATAGTAAAACAATTGAAATAAGTTGTATGCTGTAGAGTTGCTCATCATATATCCCATCATTTTGTCCGTTACAATGAAGGCATTCCTCAAGGATGACCCAACCAAACCTTTAAGCTACGTGCTTTCTTGGGCTACAAGGCTATGATGACCCATATAGTTAGAGAGGTCGAGAAACCCGGATCAAGTAAGTCGTTTTCAATGTTTAGAAACTTTATTTATTTTCAATTAGTTGTATAACTTATGATGGGTTTTGATATGCAGAACTTCACAAGAAGGAAACACGTGAGGCTATTACCATCATTGAGACACCACCATGGAAGTCTTTTGTAAATTATATATTGTTTTTTCTTGTAACATTGTAAATTATATGATACAGGCCATGTAAAAAATTGTTACAAATATTGTTACAGATTTATGTTACAATGGATTTCTCATAAGTTGTTACAGATTGCACCTTTAAAATATTTGTAGTTCATATGTTTTTCAATGTTACATGTATATATTATGTAACAACAAGTTCTTACAAAATTATTGTTACAAATTTTTTATCGTACTGCTAATTACAGAATTATTGTTACATTTTTTATCGTTAAGTATGTAATTTATTTTTACAATGTAACAATCAATTAAACTTGTAAATAATTGTTACCTGTATATTTATATTTAAAACAAAGAAAGAGAAAGTATAATATATTTAACGTGTAAATGTAGAAAAGAAGGAGAGTGTGTATGATATGACATGAGAGAGAGAGAGAGTATGACTTGTCAAGAGAAAGAGAAAAATGTTACTTAATGTTCCAGTTTTACCCTTTTCTTTGATTTTTATAATCTACAAAAAGTAAAAGTAAATTGGTTTGGAAGGGTTTAATCTCCACCATTGGATCAAAGTGGTTGCTTAAAATCAAGGCTTAAGATGAGGTTTCTTGAGTTTCTTTAACTCAAGGGGGTTTTCAATTTATCCTCCCCCTATATATATATATATATATATATATATATATATATATATATATATGAGATGGTGCAACGTGAAGGGTTCTTGTTCCTGTATGGAATATTGGTAATGACTGTTATGGAAGTGCAAGGGAAGAGATGGGGAAGAAGACAATTTTATAGGTGAGTTGGCCATTTTACCTCTAACTTAACGAGGTTGACTTAACCCAATTAACGAAATGGACTGTTTTGGCCTATTTCGTCAAAATTCAGGGACTGTTTAAGCCATTTTTAAAGTTTTGGGCTAAGCTGACATATTGACCCAAACCACAGGAACGGTTTTAGTAATTAACTCTCCTGAATTTATATGTAAAGCTTGCTTTTCTTGATCTTCCATCATCCCTTTATCACTTAGCTTACGCGCTCTTAGTTTTCCTCTAATGTAGATTGACAACCAGACGTGTAGAAAAAAAATGGCTAACTCTAATGCTCAATGAACGAGTACAACAAAAGAAAAAGATAGATATATAGAGAGAGAGTACTCAACACGAGAAACAAAATATCATATCCAAATAATGTATACGATAAAAAAAACATGAATCCTGATCTAGAAATGTTCAGATTCTAGACCATTCCAAACAAATGCCTATATATGTTTTTCTAAGACGGTGTCTTTGCATCATTCTACAAAACAATTTCATGAATCTTTAACATAAAGATACAAAACAATTTCATGAAACTTTAATATAAAGATAAAAAAATGTTACTAGAATTTAGTTTTTCCCTTTATCATCCAAAACCCAAGCTAAAATCATAAAATCATAGTATATGTTAAAACAAAAACGAGTCACTAGTATTTTTATAAGTATAAGGGTTCTAAGATTCATGCACCTCATGACATCATATTTTGGGGTGAGTGACATCACTTTTTGGGTATGTGACAGACTGTTATTGATATGTGATTTGGGTTAGGGTGTATGAATCCTAATTATAGGGTGCAATCGATTCCTAAATGCCTTTTTATATTTTATTGACCAACAAGAATTGGTCTAACTTTTAAACTTCCACTGCACAACCAAACCCTAGAGAGCATCAAGTAATTACGAAACTAAGTAAGGGCAAAATAGGCATACAAAAATATTTCGTGACCTGCAAACACCTCCATATCCCACCACCCATCACCTCTGTTTATATCTCCTTCTCTTCTTCGCTTAATAATAATAATAATAATAATAATATTAATAGCCTCTTAATCCTTTCTCTCCTTACATATCTTCTAAAAACCTTCTTCCTCAATCAATCCCTCAAAATATTTGGATCCCTTCATGTTTTTATACTTTCAGTTGATACAATCTGTTCGTCAGCACCTTTAAATCTTTATATTATCGGCTGATTTCATTAGCTTTACACAGTTTTCTGGATCATTTGTAACTGATTCTGTTCTGTGATTGAAATGATAAAGCTTTTGATCGATTTGTTTTAGAAGTGTAACAAAAATGGCTTCACCTGTACCTGCAAAATCTCAACCGCTTCATAACTTCTCGTTACCACATCTAAAATGGAAGAACCACCGTGGTAGACTCACCGGAGACACGTCATCATCGTCTCCGCCTCATCATGGACAGCAGTCATCTCCTTCGTGCGTTTCTCGCCGTCCGTCACCTCTGCATAAGCAATCTCCCTATTCAGAGTCGGAATCTGAACCAAACGCCGTCGTTCCGATCGGAAAAGCTAACGGAAAAACAGTTTATGTAAAATCACCAAAATCGATCGATGTTAGTAAAGGAAAACGATCGAATAATAAGATCTGTATTCGTCTCCGGAAGAACAACAACGGTAACGCGAAGCATGATGACGCCGTGATAACGGAAAACCAGTCGTCAACACCAGAACAAACGGAAACCGTTGTGGTTCCGTTATCAGGAGCCGAAGATGAAGAATCAGCACCGAAGACGTGGAACCTGAGACCTAGAAGACCGCCGATGAACCACAAGCAGTCCACACAGAAGTTCGGCTCATCACCATTGCTGGATAATAGATATATCCACGGAAGTAATAATAATAATATTAATAATAATAATAATAAAGAAGCATTAGAAGGAAAGTATAACGATCATAGTAATCTAACGGTGTTAAAGAAGCATAAGTTTTCGATATCTCTCACGCGTGATGAGATCGAAGAGGATATATTTGCATTGACCGGATCGAAACCTTCTCGTCGGCCTAAAAAGAGACCGAGAGCCCTTCAGAAACAACTCGATGTAAGTTTTTTCGTCTCCCTTTATGAATAAGATCGGTACTGGTACCGGTACTGAAAATACCGATCTCGAAAAAAACGTAAAAAGATACCCTTATAGAAAGTGGTCACATGTATTCGAAGGTAAATCAACCAAAATAACGTATCAGTCCTAAAAACGAATAAAGTTGGTACAAAATTGGTATTGAAAATTTATCGGTATATTTAGGCATCGGGTACCATTTGCTTATCCCGATAATCTGTCAGTATTTTAAACGATTGATTATTAATTTTCATTTTAAATTTAACAAATGAAATTAGCATAGATTGAATTTTAAAATTGGAAACTAGTAATTATATATTGTGTTTATTCTTAGATTATATATTGTGCAGACACTGTTTCCTGGTTTATGGTTGGGGACAATAACTGCTGATTCATACAAAGTTTATGAAGGTACTCCAAAGGTGTCATAAGCGTTAGATCGGGCAGATGGAGCGTTGTTTTTTGGTACAAGGTTGAAGATTCATAAGGTTTTTAATTAGAAGGTATGGAAGAAACCTTTGTATAGTAGAGTTTGAGAATAATCCATCTTGTTCTGTCGGTATCTGCGTATGATTTATTTGAAGCTTTGTTACAGCTCAATCTCATTCTTGTTTTGTTTCTCTGGTTTTTTGTTTTAGACATGATTTTTCTATATAATTTTATATTTTAGTATTTACTACTATTGGTGTGTGTTCTATATTTATTGAAGATCCATCCACCTGATCTCCACCCGTTGTATCTATTTTTACCCCCTTCAAAGTAGACAGAGACAAATCGGGTTTTTTTTTTTTTTTTTCTTTTCAAAAACGGCCTGGCTTTAAAACGGTTCATTGTTTTTAAGGCTTCAAAACCGGTTTATTTTTCAAACCGGTCCGGTTTTGAAACCGGTTTCAGGTCCAAAGACGTTCCATTATTGGAACCGATTAGGACTGGGTCCTAGACCGGTTGTTTTTTTAAAAACTGAAAAAACCGGTTTTTATGTTGTTGCTGTTGTTAATTTTTTTTTTTTTTGAACGGCCAACGAATCAATTTCTGAGCACTCTTGGGCACCCTTTTGGCGAATCAGGTACTCGAGAGTACCTGGGCCACCAATTGCCACCAATTCCCGGGAAAACCCGACCACTCACCCGCCCGAAGGCACGACAGTGAAATAATCGGTAAAACCGGTCGGGATCAGGACTCGAACCCAAACCAATGGCCGGGTCATCCCTCATTTCCCATCCACCAATGTCGTCCAAATGTAGCTAGTGGGAATTGAACCTAAGCCTCCCATAGGAACTTTAGGCCCTCAACCAACTGGGCTACAAGTGTTGGACACTGTTGTTAAATTTTTATTTTTATTTTTAACACTGTTTCATTAATACCAAATAACTACAAAAATACGATTTCATTGAAGGAAAACGACAAATACATCGAAACGAAATAGAAAACGACAAATACATCGAAACGAAATAGAAAACATAGTCTTAAATCTTGATAGAAAACGAAATAAATCTTCAAATTCGACATCTAATCTTCACCTGAACCGGAGTTGTTTCTTATCCATTCATCGATTTCGGCTTCATATTCGGACATTGGTTCGGTTAGGTACGCGCTGACCTCGTCCTCGTACACTTCACCTTCATATTCAAGTTCTCCCTCAAGTGAGTGTATATCTTGTACTCTATCAACCACATTCAAATAATCATTCAAGCAAATGGCCAACTCTACCGAAGGTGGAGTTAGTTGCGTCTTACGTATCGATATGCCCCTGCCACTAACAGAGAAAGCGGATTCTGAAGCTAGTGTGGAAGCTTGGACGGCTAGTAAATCTCGAACCATGGCGTCTAAGACCGGAAATTGATGTTCTTTACTTTTCCACCAAGCCAACAAATCAAAAGTTTTAAATTGTTTAGGAGTCAAAGTTCTTAAATAGTTTCGGCACCATAGCTCCCAAGCTCGCTACTAGGAGCGTTGCCTCGTGCACGTTTATTAGAGTCATCAAACAAATCATTGTATAAATCCATTTCTGTATCCTGTACATTTTGAAAAGCTTGTCTCATTTGCACATGAATGGACGATATTTCACCATAACGTTGAAAATAAACATAATACATATCGCCATATCGGTGAGATGTTTGTTAAATTTTGCTTTTAAACCTTGTGAAAAAAATGGTCTTCTTTTGTGTTCAAGTCCAACTCATTGCAAATTTTATCAATTATATTTTCCACCCTGGCTATATTGTAACATGGGTTTAAAGCGGCGACACAAGTAAAAACCACCGGTAATTCCAAAAAATATTTTCTAAACTTTTCCTTCATAGGTGGCACCATATCTTTATATGGCCTACCTCTACATTCCATTTCGCTTAATTTTTTGGTCATGTTGTATATTTTGTGAAGTGTTAGCACTTGTGGGATAATAAACTCCCGACAAAGCGGTGGTTGATGCTTTGAAAACTTGTAGCTAGGGCTGCAAACGAACCGAACGAACACGAACAAGGCGTTGTTCGTGTTTGTTTGTAAAGAAATATATGTGTTCACAAACAGTTCATAATCACTTACCGAACAGGATTTTCTGTTCGTGTTCGTTTGTTAAGAAAACGCTTGTGTCCGTGTTCGTTTGTTAATTTTGTTCATGAACGCACATGACGAACACAAACGAACATTCACGAACACAAACAAACATAAGCAAGTGTTTATGAACGGGAACAAACACAAACGAACATATATTAACTTTCGAATAGCATCGTAATCACATATATTGAGACATTAAGTAGATCCACCCAAAATTATAACCTAAGTATCCAAACGTACTTTGTATTTACCATAATATTGGTAAACATAATATATTAGTGTCTAGAAAAACTAAGTTTACATCTTATACTTGAAGTCTTCGAATGAACATAAACAAAACATAAGTGCACGAAATCAACAAGGTTTGGATCTAAGAACCATAAGGTGCATAATTTCAGATCTTTAATGTATTTAATTACTAAAGAATACTTTGCGCTTTTCTTATGTTAATTATATGAATGGTTGTTATACGTTTATGCAGTGCTTGGCAGGACATTTTGCGCCTGATTTTGATAAGTACAATTTGCTACTTCTTTGTCATCGAGCAGCTTCTAGTTAGCATTTTCGCCTTAAAATCGATTATCTCTGGCCAGTTTTATCAAAATTTATCTTCTGTTTATGTTTAACCTTAAAATGTATACAATATATATACACATAAAAAAATTCTAGTCATTATAATCATTTAAAGTTGGTGAATGCTTTCCGAACCAGATACATTAACACACACACATATATGTATGTAGGACCGTCACGGATGATCCGGATATCACGGGTTTGGACACAAAACAAGTGCGGAATCCTCGGGTCGTGGTTTAAGCAACAAGAACAACAAAACACACACAAAACGAGTTGTCGAGCATGGTTAAAAGGTTAATCTTATTAAGAAAACAGAGCACATATGTTTACAAACAAGATTCAGACCCTAAAACCTCAAAAACCTGCTAGAGAATGTTATGATGCGACAACTAATGATTAGGACAATCATTGGGGCTATTTATAGTCCCTGCCGGTCGCCTCAGGCCCTCGGTGCGACTTTAGCAAAAATGCAGATCTTTTGAATTTTGTATTTGTTCTTGTAACTTTTATTTTTGTATCCAAATTTGTAGATCGATGAGTTGAAAACTATGATGAACACATAAACAATTGGACATATTGCTTTATATATGATACATAATGATGGGGGGCTCTCACAGGTCTACCTGGAGTGTCTTCCTTCCACAGTTATTGTGGCTCTCTTGTGTGTTATTTATACATTTCATGTGGGTATTCACATGAATTCATTAATTCACCTATGAACATGTGATACCCCGCAATTTCAGGTTCTCACTTTAACTGAACTCTAGTTACATTCCTTGTATTCTACTTAACTAGGGTTAACTAGATAGGGCACACATTGCACAGTTATAGGTTAATAACTGTATGAAGTGGTAATTCGGGGAATTACCAGACTGTATACATGAGTAGTGAACCTCGGACGTTGGTGAACAATGAAATTAAATAATTGTGAATTAATTGATTGAGATTGATTGCAATTATGTAATTCTATGGAACTCTGTGAAACTATGTGCAAACCGTAAGTGATTACGTGAACTTAAACCGAATACGTTAATAAAAATCATAATAGGTGGACCATTAGGATGGTTGGGGTCTTAACACATGGGGTTACACTTATTATGGTCCAAAATATCGAAAGCATCAATAAAAACACATTGTACGACGAAGTAGGCCACCCAACGCGGGCCGATGAGCTATGAGCGGCCACTCACAGGCTCCGAGCGGCCGCACGCGGGTGCCAGACATCACCAAACCGACTTAAATCCTTATTTAAGCAACCTTAAGCCTCTTGTATCCCCTAAACTCAAACCCTAATCGCCCCCTTACACCTAGTTACGAAAATACCAACCCCTAACACCTACTAAGGCGCAAGAACATCGATCGGGAAGCTTGGAGAGCATTCGGTTGATTGTTTCGAAGAGCTTGCGGTATAACATCCAATCTTTTGTGTTTTAATCTTCTTTAATATGTTATAAAATCTTATAACTAAGTTTGTCCAGGTCTGAAACGTTTTCATAAAGATTAAAACGTGAGGTTTATAAACATTGAATGGGTTAAACATAACTTATGCGATTAGTAATTCATAGGTTGCATGTTGCGCATGTTTATGATGTTTAGATCTTTAGGGTTTATGGTTTTGCATGTGTTATGATAGGTTCTGATCATGTTAGGTGTTATGAGTGTTTTATGATGGTTTTTGATTATCGATTGATCAGTTATATGCATATGTGAGTAGTTTAAATAAGAGTTATGCATGAATAAAATCTGGACAGAATGTTTGGGTCGACTTGTAGGGTCTGTTACGTGACTTAAACACGTTGGTTTTGATGATTTCTTTGCATGATTGAATTATACATGGTCTTAGCTTTTCATAATGGGCAAAATCGTCTGATTTGGACGTCTCTTAAATAGTTTTTGGAATTTTCTTTGATTAAAGGTCATATCAGATTTTCGGATTAACAAACAGAGTCAACTTTAAACAATCATAACTCGAGTTTTACAAGGAATTAAGTTATGAAATTTGGACAGTAGGTTAACATTGGAATAACTTGGCTTTTCCAACTAGATATATCCCATTTGGATGAATACACAATTTTTGGGAATTTTTCTACTAAACTGATCTGTTGTGTGTATTTTCTGAACGTAGCCGTGTTCCGTGAATTTTCATAATTTTTATACAAGGTTTTATCACAAACTAAAAATATGAATTTGTCCAGTAAATATTTAGTAAAATTTTGGGAATCTAACTCACTGGATAAGTATTTTTAATAAATTAGTTTTCATGGCGCATAATCTGTCCTAAAAACGCAGATTGTGTATTGTGTGTTTATGTGACTATTTGGAGTCTTGTGTGGTATGTATTTGACATGAACATGAATGAATACTTATACGAGAGAAATATGAAGTGTAAAACTGAAGATAACCAACATATTCACCAACGGGTCCGTAGGGTTTACTTATGCATGTAAAATCGCTAGGTGTCACTTACACGGTTTTGAACATTTAAACGTCTTGGACAAACGGGTTATATGGTGTAATGATATTACACATATACTCACTTAGTGACACATGTATTAGGGAGTCGGTAGCACACCCTACTTTGGAATTGGATTTACTTGCTTGCATACTAAGGTGAGTTTCACTACTTTTTCTCAAAAGTATGCGTCTTTGGTTGGAGACACACACATTAATTCCTGGTTGGGAATTAATTACTTTTCTAGTCCGGTTCGGGACTACTCAGACATTGACTCATTGGGAGAGTCCGACACGAATCCTTGTGTGGATTGCGCTTTAATCAGTTTAAAACTTATTGCTCCTTTGTGAACTAAACACTCTATCACTGAAAAGTCCTTACGTATTATTGGGTTAATCGTTGGAGGCGAACGGGGTATTAGTTGATAGCGCTATTAGGTTGTGCAGAAACCTCATGTTTGCGATGCTGGGAGCATGGGCATGAACTTCTGACCACATCTGTTATGCTAGTGTTGATAGACACTAGTTCCTAAGGTAGTTTAACGTATGTTAACACATTTCTGAAGGTTCCCAATAATCTCCTGTTTAGTTGCAATGAGTGGGTTAGCTACCCCCGACACGCTTAAACTGATAACACTTGAACTTTTGGGTCTTGGGGACCTACGCTTTTACTTGGCTACGTGGTATTGGAAACCAGCGCATTTACTTACTCACCTTCTGTCACACCACGTCAACGGCGGAAACACGTGGCGCGACGGTTCAAAAGCATAAAGTCAAGGTTATTGCTAAACATAAGTAATTTAAGAAAATGGGTCATTTATTAAGGCGTCATTACTTGTTCCAAACATTACACAAAAGTAAATTGTTTTTAAAGTAACATCAAGGTTTCTCAAATATATCCCAAGCTTTGGGAAATAAAGGTGAAACCCCGCAAAATGTACAACGCCGCATTGGGAGATTCTCCGACCCAGCTCGCCTGATCCTTCTTCATCTAGTTACCTGAAAGATATGTTTAAAAGTTTCGTCAATATAATTATATTGGTGAGTTCACAGGTTTTCAGTTTCTAAAACTTGAATACTTGGGAATACCATGTTATGACAATATATAGGAGTTGCAAATTCCTATAAATCTACTTGAGACTATAATCAAACCAAGACGTATATAAATAAAATGCCCCGCTCCAAGTCGTTACTCGGTTTCCCACGACTTAAGTTCAGAATATATGCACCCCAGGCATAACCTAATGCATAATCGACGCTATCGATTAGGGGTGGGCCTTGTCAGGCGCCAATAGTACTATTCAAATATTCCACCGGTTTCATTTCCCTGAACAAATGATTATAGAGGCGAGGACTCAACCCCGAGTGGCGGTCACACCTCAAGTATTAAATCCGTCAAACATTTTCCCTAACATATCTTTCCCCCGGAAATCGTAAAAATAGTTAAAATGGGGCCGTGAAACTCACCTGTAACTGCGTCTGGCTCAAAAGGTAGATAGCAAGTGGGTGGTCTCGCACCTACAAACGTCCTAGACGTATAAGTCACTATTCCTATAGTGCATGTGCCTTGGCAAGTTGTACACCCAACTCCCGACCACAAGTTGTTCCAAATCCCGTTTAATTAAGCGCGTATCCTAGGTTTTGTTGGCGTTACATTACCCTTTGTACTACAAGTTATATATTACTCTTGTTAATATTTCCATAACTTGTATCTTATTATCATCGACTCGACTTCACTTAACATATAATTATTTTCCCATTTAAATAATTATACTTAAGATCGCATCGCTCGATATAATATATATTTCAACACTCGACCCGACTCACTTTGCCGCACATTTGTTTTCCCATTTAAACAAATATACTAAGATCTTGTCGTTCGATTGTATATTCTTAACGTCCGATTCAACTCACCATACCGTATATTTATTTTCCCATTCAAATAAATATACTAGGATCTCGTTGGTACGTCATACACATATATATCTTTGTCTTCTCGTCGCGGCTTTCCTTCCCACATATCTACTTTCCCATTAAGTAGATATACTAGAATTTTGCCGAGACGAGCGTACATATATATATAAATGTGTAATTTTTCTCGTTAAGTATATACGTTTGTTTAACGTCTTATTTGTTTATGTCATGTGCTTCTCCCACGAATAATTCTCTTAACACTTAGGAAAGTGTTTATTCGTTTTCACCCAATGTATATATATATTTTACTTCTTAAAATATATATTTTTCTTATCTTGCCGCAATGGCATTTTTCTCATGTTTTGTCCGTGTACGGTTCGTTAACGCGTCTTAGTTCGATATCTTAACTTGATTAGTTAATTTTTCCAAGTTTTTCCCAACATGTATTTTATAGAAATATTATCCATATTCCTTCCTCCTTTCACATGTTACTTGGATGGTTTAAAATACTTATGTATTTTTAACCCAACTTGTTAACTTAACTACAAAAATGTTTCCAACACTTTTATATTCCCATTTATATAAAAGTATTCATTTTTGTATAAGTTTCCCAAGTTTGTTTAATATTTTTATAAAATCTCTATTTTATAAAAATCCTTATGTTAAAACCCTTTATATTTTTATAACTTTCAAAAATACACTTTTATACAAAATACCCAAGTATTTCTACTAGTATTTACAAAAATCATCCTTAGACTTTATTACTTACATTTTTGACACCAAACTTTCCATACTTGTATTTTTGGACTAATAGTTTCTAAAATATCCATTTTAGTCCTCTAACCTTCAAAGTTACAACTTTAGTCCCTTAACTTCCAAAAGTTGCATTTTTCTACTCTAACTTCCAAAGTTAACATTTTTCACTCAAAATAGTAAACTTTGAAGATTCAACTTTTTATTGGTAAGTTATTTTTGTATTAAATCACTTTTGCTAGTCTTGTATTCCATATGGAAGACTAATTATATGTGTGTTTTATGTATTTCTTCAACATAGCCAAATTTCATTCACCTAAGTGAGCTAACTTTAATTTTCCATCTTCTTCATTTATGAACTTCTAACATGTTTTACCACATATTACACCATGTATGATCATAATAAGATGATTTAAAGTTACTTTTAACATATTCAAGTTCATTCCACAATTTTAACCAAAACATCATCCTACTTAGTCTTACATGTAAACTTTATATATTTTCAAGACTAATACATCATCATCAACAAATCCATGGTTTATTTTCATATCTTTAATCTTCCATTTTACACATGTAAAAACCTATTAAAGATTATGTTCAAAACCACTTTTTAAACCCTTCATGTACAACTTGCTACTAGGAACACATACATGAATAATAATAATCAAAAACAAGATTAAGAATGCTTACTACTAGCACAAGGCTAGGGAAGACAAACACCTTGGATTTGAGAGGGGTTTAGTGTGTTCTTCCAAGTGGTTTAGCTCCAAGCTCTTGAAACACACAATAGGGGTTTGGATGATGGATTGTTTAGGAGTAATTTGGAAGTGTTAAACTTGAAGAATAATGTGTGTGTGTGTGTGTGAATACCCACGGCTCAAGAAAGGAAGAAGAAAGAAGTGTTTTGCTTTGTTATCCAACTCTCTAACACATGTTTATATATAATTATCACATGTAATCATGCTAAAGATTCAAGAGATCTTATGGAGGATTGTATGTGTACTTGGGAGATTTTGAAAATGTGATATGTGTGTGTGTGAAGAATGCCGTGTATGTATGTATGTATAGATAGGAGGTTGCTTGCAAATCTTTGGTAAATCCTTATGATCACACATGATCTTTATACAAGACCTCACCATGCATGCATACACTTAGGTTATGATGGTTGGCTACTTGTCTTGGATTTTTGTGGCCCTTGGCCGAAAATTACCCAAGAGGGGACAAGAAAGTAGCTTACTTTTGTACTAGTGTCCACTTACACCTTTATCTTCCACATTTGCATGCTTAAAGCTAGGTTTAGGAGATTATTATTATTTAACACATGCTTGAACACAAGGAGGCCATCTAGGCCGGCCCCCAAGTGGGTTTGGTGGGGTCCACAACTTCAAATAATTACCCAATACTTGTTATGTTTAATCCCCCGTCGTTCGGGTGTCGTTCGGGTATTTTTCGGGTTTTAATCACGCGTTATCCGGACATTAAAAATACCTTTAATACCCTTAAATATAGTCTATTTTAAGCGTTGATTGGTTATTTAGGCCTTTGCCGGGTGAAATTATGAGTTATACGCGTATCGGGTGCGGTACGCGCATTTTATTCGTTACCGGGAGATTTGTACAAGACGTTTTCATTTATGGTTTTGGAGTTCCAAAACTCATTATATTTCATGAAAATACCCTTTATTTTATATCCTGGGTGTCCGGGATCCGTTTCGTTTATTTAATTATTACCGGGTAATTGCCAACGTCCATACCGGATAGCTTATTCGCACATGATCCAATCATGTTTTACCATTAAACGTATGCATTCCTATGCACTATTTGGAAATTGCTATCCCCTAAGACCTTGATAATTAAATCACACATAATTGCATTTAATTACGTTAATCATATATTAATTAATTTGTACGGAATTACCTTATTTTTGCCGGTTGTTACACCTTCTTTACTTTGTGAACTCACCAACATTGTTTGTTGACCCACGATATACATGCTTTTGCAGGTAGTTAGCTTCTGGTGCCATGATTAGAAAGCACTGCACACTTCACTGCATTTGGGGTCTTGGGCATACACCTAAATTACATATTATGCTTTTACATTTTTCTCCATATGGTTTTAATTTGGGCGCGTTGTTTTGTGCATGATTTTAAAAGGTTTAAATTTGGTTTACGCTTCCGCAGATTAACTAAACTTGATTTTTGAAAACGAACTAAATGGTTTGGGCATTTAGAGTTCGTTCATATGACTTATGGCTATGGGATCCTGGTGTGTCATGCGCCTCACGGTATAAACCCCGCAGTGGAAATTTGAGGGTGTGACAGAAACAAATAGTTCCTATATATTTAGTGATTCTTATATATATATATATATATATAATGTTCCAACTTGCAACACAATCTTATTGATATATCCGATTACAACAATGAGGGAATATATTTGGAGATATGCTGTTCTTAAGTTTGCACTTGTTGCTATGCTGCTACACTATTGAAGGATATATAGCTTAGACGTTTGACCTTCTGGCATAGCCCAGTTGATCATGCAATGAAGGGAGGAGGGTTTGGTCACATGTTTGAATCCTGGAGCACACAATACAATGAAGATAAGAGCTTGTAATCCACTAGTTGATGCAACTTCGAATCTAAGCTGACCCGGTTTTCATCCGGCTGTTACTCCAACGAGGAAACTCGTGTGGAGACAGTATGGTTTCCGGTTGAACGCCGTAGTTCCCACCATACCAGCGTGGACCCGGTTCAGACAATATAGTCTAAACGCATGGGTGATTAGGGCCTGCCAAAAAGCGGGTGTGATGATCTATGCCACACAGTTAAGAAAGTCACCGTTTAAAAAAAATATAGCTTAGACGTTTGTTTAATGAAACCATCTTCACGAAGATCTAAAGAGGGAATATTTGAATGTTGAGGACCCACTTGAATTATGGAAAAGCATTCAAGAACGCTTTGACCACCAAAAGTTGGTCTTACTCCCAAAAGCCCGTTACGAATGGCTTCATCTAAGACTACAAGATTTTAAAACTGTCAGTGAATATAACTCCGCCTTGTTCTGCATTACTTCTGAACTTAAATTATGCGGTGAAAATATAACTGCTCAAGACATGATCGAAAAGACGTTCTCAACGTTCCATGCCTCAAACATACTCCTGTCGCAGCAATACATGGAACATATATTTACAAAATATTCTGAACTAATATCATGTCCTTTGGCCGAGGAGCGAAAGAACAAGCTCTTACTACAAAACCATCAATAGCGACGCACAAGTATAGGCCCATTCCCTGAAACGAATGTGGCAAATTATCATAGCAGGCATGGGAGGCAGAAAATGATGGCGAATCAAAATTAGTATGTTTAAACATTTTGTTGTGTATCTTTTATGGTTTTTATTTTCAAACTATGACTTTTTACTTGGTTTAGTTAAACTCTTGTAATGTTTTATTTAAATTCATGTAAATGGTTTAAATTCCTAATTTGTATTAATCTTTATTACTTTTATTTCCTGAAGAAATATGTATGCTAGCTCCAGCAGAGCTATTATTGGTGATGAATGTCCGGCAGATAGCAGTAGTACTAACACTGTTCTCAAGCATATGAAATTTTTCTCCGAGTTGTCTCCAACAGAGACGCCTATTGGTACTATCTCTGGTATTTGTAACCTTTTTGAAGGCTCTGGCAGAGCACACATAATACTACCTTTGGGTACCCAACTAACTATTGAAAATGCATTATATTCTAGTAAATCCATAAGAAATTTACTTAGTTTTAAAGATATTCAAAAAAATGGTTATCATCTAAAAACTAAAGATGAAAATAATATTGAATATCTTCAAATTATTTTCAACAAAAATGGACAAGAAACCATTGTTGAACAACTACAAGGTTTATCCTCTGGATTATACTGTACTAATATAAATCTATCGAATCATATTTGGTGACTAACCAGAAATTATTGGATAAAGATACGTTCAATATATGGCATGACCGTTTAGGTCACCCTGGTAGCATAATGATGAGAAGAATAATCAAAAGTGCAACCGGGCACCTCTTAAAACATTAAAAGTTTTGCTACCACAAAATTTATCATGTGCAGCATGCTCTTTGGGCAAATTTATTACTCAGACCTCACAAACTAAATTGATACATGGAAACCTCCCATTTTTAGAATGAATCCAAGGGGATATTTGTGGGCCCATACACCCTCCATGTGGACCATTTCGCTATTTCTTGGTCTTAATTGACGCATCCTCAAGATGGTCACATGTGAGTCTTCTTGCTACTAGAAATGTAGCATTTGCCCGGCTTTAAGCCCAAATCATACAATTAAGAGCTAACTTCACGAACAATCAAATTAAAAACATCCGGATGGATGATGCAGGAGAATTCACATCCCAAGCTTTTAACGACTATTGTTTGTCAATTGGGATAAATGTTGAACATCCAGTGCCTCATGTTCACACACAAAACAATTTAGTTGAATCTTTAATTAAACGATTACAGATAATCGCTAGACCGCTCCTCATGAGATGTAAACTACCATCTTCTGCATGGGGTCATGCTATTTTGCATGCCGCTGCACTAATTAGATTAAGGCCAACTATTGATCATGAATACTCCCCATTACAACTGGTCTCCGAACGAGAACCAAGTTTGTCCCACCTTAGAATTTTTGGTTGTGCGGTATATGTACCAATATCGCCACCACAACGTACCACAATGGGACCCCAAAGAAGACTGGGGATTTACATTGGTTTTAACTCCCCGTCTATTATCAAATACTTAGAACCATTGACGGGGGACATGTGAACATAAAGTCCAAAAGATTATACATTTGCAAAGATTAGCAAATGAATTACCAAATGCATTCAGAGACACAAATCGAGCGACAAAGTCACATGTACCAGCATCAAATACACCTGCTCGAATAGAGGTAATCCCTGAAGAGATTACAATACAAATAAAACGTGGAAGAGCAATCGGTTCCAAAGACAAAAACCCATGAAAACGAAAAGAGCAAAATAACGCAGTTGGTGAAAACACACAAAATATTATAAATGAAACCCCAGTAGAGGTAAATGTCCCGGAAGAAACAAATATGATTCCAGAGGAAAATGAAATTATAGAAGAAACAACGGTACCGAATGAAAATGAGATCTCTATCAATTATGTACAAAATAGTACAACGTGGAACCGAAATAAAACACGTGTTGATGATATATTCGCATATGCTATAGCAACGGATGTAATAAATGAAAATGATTACTTACCTAAAACTCTAGAAGAGTGCATGTACAGAAATGATTGGCCAAGATGGCAAGAAGCCATAAATGCCGAATTAAATTCACTCGAAAAAGCGACATGTTTTCGGACCTGTAGTCCGAACACCCATAGACGTCAAACCAGTAGGTTATAGATGGGTGTTTGCAATAAAGAGAAATGAAAAGAATGAGATTGTACGATATAAAGCACAGCTTGTAGCACAAGGGTTTTCCTAAATCCCAGGAGTTGATTATGAGGAAACGTATTCCCCCTAGTGGATGCGATAACCCTTAGGTTTCTAGTCGGTCTTACAATCTTTGAAGGACTTCATATGAGACTTATGTATGTCGTCACCGCATACTTATACGGGACACTTGAAAATGACATCTACATGAAAATCCCTAAAGGATTAAAATTGCTTAAAGCATTAAAATCAACACCTCGAGATATGTGTGCTATAAAACTCTAGAGATCTTTATACGGTCTCAAACAATCTAGTCGAATGTGGTACAATTGACTAAGTAAATATCTCGAAAAGGAAGGATACAAGTCTGATGTAATCAGCCCATGTGTCTTTATAAAAAGATCAAACTCAAAATTTAAAATAATAGCAATTTATGTTGATGATATCAACATCATCGGGTCTCCTGAAGAGATAGAGAAAGCTGCTCAATTATTAAAGAATGAATTTGAAAAGAAAGACCTTGGAATAACAAAACTATGTATTGGCTTACAATTCGAGCATCTGTGCAATGGTACATTTGTCTATCAGTCAAACTACATCCAGAAGATATTAGTACGTTTTAACATGGACAAAGATCATCCGTTTAGCGTACCTATGGTTATCCGACCACTTGATCCACATAAGGATCCTTATCGACCTCAAGAAGAAGGCGAATAAGTACTTGGTCCAGAAGTACCGTACTTAAGCGCGATCGGTGCTCTTATGTATCTCACAAATAACACTAGATCTGATATTGCATTCGCGGTACATGTACTAGCGAGATATAGCTCGAATCCAACACGCATACATTGGAACGGAATAAAACACATTTTCGTATATTTGCGGTACAAAAGACTTGGGTCTTTTCTATAAAAAGGATAACAAGTCCCCGCTTGTTGGGTATGCTAACGCCGGATATCTATCAGATCCTCATAAAGCAAAATCTCTGATAGGTTACGTATTCACATACGGTGGCACAACAATTTCTTGGAAGTCAACTAAGCAAACACTTACAGCAACATCATCAAATCATGCCGAGTTAATATCATTGTATGATGCTGGTAAAGAATGCGTGTGGTTGAGATCAATGATCAATCATATACAAGAAGCATGTGGATTTGAACAAATCAAGAAGGACCCAACGATTATTTATGAAGATAATGTTGCTTGCATATCTCAAATCAAGGAAGGCTACATCAAGGGTGACAGAACAAAGTATATCTCACCAAAGTTCTTCTCAACGTATGACCCGTAAAAAGAAGGGGAAATTGATGTACGTCAAATCAAGTCAAGTGAAAATCTAGCTGGACCTGTTCACAAAATCTTTACCTAGAAGCAGTTTTGAGCAGTTACCACTGAAGATCGGGCTCCAAAAATTGAAAGACATTAGTTAAATTGAGGGGGAGCATTATACACGCTGTACTCTTTTCCTTGAATAAGTTTTGTCCCATTGGGTTTTCTTAGTAAGGTTTTTAACGAGGCAGCATGACTGATCTAGCAGCATCAGTTTATATTATAGGTCCTGAAGTACTGATTTAATATCATCCTCGAAGCATGTTATTTTTAGTGTATAATAAATACTAATGTATATCTGATGGGGAGTGTTTAAATCAGATATACAAGTAACAGTTTTCTTCCCATATAACTACATTACAGTTATTAGATTAGATGTATATATACTCTTGTATTGGATGAACTTATTCTCTCTCTAAGAATTCACAGAATTCTATACAATTCTTATCTTACAATTTCTTTCATCATACAATTTCTATCAACACAATTTATATTACTTATACATTTGTAAATTGTATAAACTTACGTATGTGTAAATGGTAAACCTACACATGTATAAAACAAATATATTTTTGTATATGCTTTTAAATTTAAGCATGCAAACTTGTTTTTTGATTAAAAATAATGATAAGTGTAAAAAACATTTTGAATTTAAATGGTTTTTGAATTTAAGGATTATTCTGTTGGGAATTATATATTTGTTAAGACTTTTTTTTTTTTTTTTTGAACGGCGATAGATCAACTGGTTAGGTCTCGCGAGATGGCTAGCGTCAACCCCGGTTCGATTCCCGTCAAGCACCAGGTCTGGCCAATAGGTTGTAACACTGGCTAAGTTGAAGAACACGCGTCCGTAGGAGGAAACCGGGAGAAAACCCCCTTGCTCAACCTCGACCCCACGCCTCGAAGGGACATGACATTTTTTACTTCACTAAACATGTCCGGAATAAATATGTGATATTTATTGTATCTCTAGACACGTTTTTTAAGATGTCATTTCGTGTTGGCCTTTTTCAAAACATATCACCCGGAACCATTACCCTAAACCCACAAATCCACAATCCACTACCCGAAACACTGGTGACAGTGTTCCTAGACGGACTGCAAATCGAGTGGACCCAGGCTGCCTTAATAGCGGTTAAAATCAGTTACCAAGGACCCACCAATAAACCGAAACCAAAATTTCGGATTATAAATACTACGAAACGTGGATTTCAAAAGGCCATTTTTTCAAAATATGGAAAAGAGGGGAAACCAAACCGTTATTTAAAAATGACACAAAAACTATGCAAATTTCATACAAACCGACGTCGTAAGACCACATCTCCTTTGATTCATGCCCTTCAATTAGTTTTGTCACGACGTTAGGTTTGTAATATAATATAATATAATATAATTTTGTTTGTTAAACCTCCAAATACAGGCCTGAATCCAATTCCTATCCTCGAACAGACAAGTTTACAACACGATTAGATTTGCAAACAAGAGGAGATTTATGTTTATTATGATTGATGATCAAATGTGGTAATTCCTTTGTACGTTGTTTGATCCAGTTAATGATATTGATTCCATCTTTGTTTTTTAATTTAGTGCACTTGCATTATTAATGTACATGTCATGAAAAAGGGTCAATTGTCGTTCACACTATGCATAGCGATAATTTATGTTTCTGTTGTGGTTTCTAACTGACAATAGAAAATATTACTTGGTGGTGCCATGGTTTATACTTTCACATTTTCTATGATATTGGTGCATCATGCTGTTTATATTTATACGGATCAACATTCTAAGAAATTCAACCAAACTCTTATTTAGGAACGAACGATAGGCTATGTATATGTTATGTATAAGAAGTGATCCAAAGGTTACCATTAAAAAAATTATACGGTATGGCTGTTGGCAAAGCTATAAGTCAAGTGGCGGACCTAGCTAGGATTTGTTATCAAGGGGGTGATCGGGGGGTTTAACCGAACTTTTAAAGGGGGCGGTCAGGATTTTTGCCTACAAATTACACTAACTTTTTAAATTTTAAGGGGGGCGCCTGCCCACCTTGGCTATAGTGTGGGTACGCCACTGTATAAGTCTAAAACATATCATTTTCATTGTATATGCTAATTGTTGATGTCTTAACTGTAGATACACCTTACTTATCAATGATCACCTGTTTTTTTGTCTCAGATTTTAGCTGTCTTCTACACAGCAATTGATTTGTTTGATGAAACATGTCTCTTCTCAGTAGACTATTTCATAGGAGACCGCCAGACGGCTTGATTGAGTTTGTGGATAGAATCTATGGTATTTAAGCACCAACATCACTCTTATCCTGAAATCTGTTTTCACCTATGCTAGTTATTTACAGTTTATCTGGTATCTTTGCAGTTTTTGATTCTTGCTTTTCAACTAAAGTTCTACCCGAGCGACTATACAAACTTTATTTGCACGAAATTAGTAATGAATTGCATGAAGAGTTTCCCGACTCATCTTTTCTTGCATTTAACTTTCGAGAAGGTGAAAAAAGGAGCCAATTTTCTGAAATATTATGTGAGTATGACATAACCGTCATGGACTATCCAAAACAATACGAGGGCTGTCCCCTGTTACCATTATCTCTTATCCATCATTTTCTTCATATGTGTGAAAGTTGGCTTACTCATAGAAATAATCAAAATGTTATTTTGCTTCATTGTGAGAGAGCGGGTTGGCCGATTTTAGCATTCCTTTTAGCCAGTCTTTTAGTTTACAAAAAGTTGCATACAGGAGAACGCAAAACTCTTGAAATTGTTTGCTGGGAAGCTCCTAGAGGTTTATCTCATTCACTATCACCTTTCAATCCGTTCCCATCACAGCTCCGGTACCTACAATATATATCAAGAAGAAATTTATCTGAAGAGTGGCCCCCACCTGCACGAGCGTTGTCTTTAGATTGTCTTATTCTTCGTGCTATTCCAAATTTTGATTATAAAAACGGGTGCAGACCATTTATTCGAATATATGGCAGAAATCTTCTAAGCGAGGATGGGCTTTTGACACAAATGATATATTCAACTCCTAGGCGAGGTAGAAATCTTCGGCATTACCACCAGGTACTTCTTGGCCAGGTTGATGTTTCTTCTCTCTAGCTCTCTTTTTTTTGTGAATTTTTATTTCGTGATGCAGAAGCAGAACGATGCTATTAAGATTGATATTCAGTGCTTGGTGGAAGGTGATGTTGTACTAGAGTGTGTCCATTTAGACATTGATTCTGAAAGAGAAGTTATTATGTTTCGCATAATGTTCAATACCGCCTTTATTAGATCTAATATTTTGATGCTCAATTGTGACAATCTGGACACGCTTTGGGACTCAAAGGCGCGATTTCCTAAAAGTTTTCGAGCTGAGGTGAATCCTTACATAATTACATTTTAGATAAGACAATTTTATAAAAATACCAAGTTTGGTTCAGTTTCTGTATTAGGTAACGAACTTTGTTTTTGACCCATAAAAATAAGTGAATAAACAGTTAATTATTTTCATTTAGAAAATAGATATTACCTTCTTATGAAACATAGTTCAGAAAATAGATAATACCTTGCTTATATGCTACTACTGTTTCGCATGTATTAGGTTCTTTTTACAGATGTTGAGAATATTTCAACACCCAAAACTCCAACCACAATTTTGACTGGAGCAGAAAAAGATGGATTGCCTATTGAAGCTTTCAACAAAGTTCAAGAACTTTTTAGTGGGATCGAATGGGGTGATGGTGGCGATGATACCGCTTTATGGCTTGTTAAACAGCTCTCACATTTAAATGATGCAAAAGAATTGTCACTGCTAAGGAATAAGAGTACACATTCTTCACCTCTTGGCTCTGAGGATGAAAATACTGCCTCTAGTGTTGCTGACAGCTTGGAGTTTTTGGAAACTGGAAGGAGTAATGAAACACCTACTCCTACGCCCTGGCCGGTTAACTCTTTTGATGAATCCTTGGAGCGTAAACCGTCAGACACGATTAGTTCAAGTGTTTCATCACCTGGAAGTGGTAAATTATTAGCAAATGAAACTTCAGCATCACCAAATCAAGTTTCAGTTGAAGATGTTTCAACTGGCTCACAACCACGTTCGGTAACTCCTACTATGGATTCTTCTAATGATGCTTCTCCAGTGACGGCTTCTCCTTCTCCGCCGTCGCCGCTGCCATCACCATCCTTTTTTATCAGCTCAGGTGGAGGGTCACCACCACCACCACCACTCGGTTCTACTTCTAGCTTTTCCAAGAGTCCAACACACATATCTGTTTTATCTAAAGGCCCTCCACCACCTCCACCTCCCGGTCATAATGGTCTCGGTGCGTTGCCTCCATCTTCATCACCATGCGGTGTACCAGGCCCTCCTCCACCTCCTGGACCCAAAGGCTCTAACGGGCTGCAGAAACCTACTCCATCAAATGGGCGCTTACGTATTTCTGGTTCTCTGAGTAGCGGAAATGCTACAGTTGATGTAGGTTCTTCAGTTCCTTCTAAAAAGCCGTCTTTGAAGCCCCTGCACTGGGTAAAAGTTACTAGAGCAATGCAAGGGAGTTTATGGGCTGATAATCAAAAACATGAAGACCGGTCAAGGTAATTTATGATACATACCATGTAACTAATAATATATTATTTATTGGTTGGCTTGTGCAGATTGTTAAGTGTTACCTGAAAGTGATTTTTGTAGGGCTCCTGAAATTGATATATCAGAGCTTGAGATTCTATTTTCAACTGGTTCTGTTTCTGGGAATAGCAAAGGTGGAGCTCGCCGAGGTGCAAAAATTAATAAACATGAAATAGTTCAATTGGTAAGTGGATTTACTTATACTTTAACTCTTTGTCTGTGTAGATTGTTTGTCCCTTTTCAGGATCAAGGTCTGGCTAGATCTATTGAACAGAAATGTGGCTGAACATACTATGATATTGCTTGTGCATTTTAACATATTATTCTAATTCAGAATGGTGGGATTAGTCAACTGCATCATACAAATATAAAAAGTAACAAAACCATTTTTATTAGTGATAACAGTCTGTTGATTTATCAAAGCAAGTTTTAGAAGCCCCAAGGCAAAGAGGGATTAATCTTTGTAAGAAATCTTGATTTGTCATACTGATTTCATGAGTGGCGAATCGTAGATTTGCATATAATATTTGTGTTTATGAGTACAATAAGTAAACATTCTATTGATGTCTAACTTAAAATAATTATGAATATGCACAGATACTCCTCTTTATCTTAAGTTTTCATTTTCTACTTCATTTGAATTGTTAGCATGTTTTGAGCACCATATCTATATACATCTATAACTATAATTATCAATTTACCTCTTCAATTTCTTGCCTCTTGGAAAATGTATCCTTGTGTTTACTGTTTAGTATTTGATATTCAGGTTGATTTGCGTAGAGCAAATAACTGCGAAATCATGCTTACAAAGATAACGATTCCTTTGCCTGATATGCTTGTAAGATTATTTTCCTCAACCTCTATAATTCAGCAAAACTTCGCACTTTTTCTTGATAATATTTTTGAGTTCTTTTAAACCCTTTTCAATATTATAAAATTATATGGAATGTCTTTGGCTATGAATAATGTTTGGCCAACCAATTCATATACTTCTCAGTACAATCATTAACTGAGAACCCACCCATTGAGTCATTGACCATGAAGGGTGTCATAGTCTTTGCTTGATCTTGAAGCAAGCCCATGGACAATGGTTTGGCTCTTTCCATACACCATTATAGCCACATACTGCATATAATTTATCGGATTCCTTCCCTCGTCTGAGAATCGTCATTCACGCACTCCCTGATTGACAGAACGTTACGCTATTGACACTTGAAAAAACTATATAAAGAGGTGCAATTTCCACCATGTTAATAAGCCTAATAGACACTCGGTTATTATTATTATTAGTAGTATTTTTTGTTTCTATCTAAATATTCAAAAGGGATACTTATATAAAATAACGAAGAAAATCAATTAATTTTCTCCATGCAGACTTTTACTTTATGTTGGTCACATTGTATCTTTCTTTTCCATAATTTCAAATTGTTATTTTATTACTCAAAAGTTCATGCTCCTTAGAATGCCGTTCTTGCATTGGATGCTTCGGCTTTGGATATCGATCAAGTTGAGAGTCTTAGCAAATTCTGTCCCACAAAAGAAGAAATGGAGACATTAAAGGTACCCTGCTCCACCTATAGCAAATGCATTATTATGCTTAAGATAAGGCCAAAATCAAGATCATACGGTTTATATTTGTTGCATGTTCAAGATCTGATTTAAAATAGATTACGTTGTTGTTTTCAATCAACAAATGTTATTTAAAAATGCATCTTAAGCACTAATCAGTTTCAAGAATACATGTTGCATATCAGTTTAGGTTTGAACATCTCTAAGGCACTTTCTGCTGTAAGGCCTTCACCTATATTTTTTCATGATAATTAATTTATAATTCCTTTGTCTCAGAACTATACAGGAAGTAAGGAAATGCTCGGAAAGTGCGAACAGGTATTTTACTCTATAGTGGTTAACTCTTGTCCAGAAACAGTATATCTGTAACATATTATGGTCCATGGTCTTATAGTATTTCATGGAGCTAATGAAGGTCCCACGGGCCGAGTCAAAACTTCGAGTATTTGCATTCACAATTACTTTTACCAGTCAGGTTAATATCCTTCCTATATTTTTTCAACCGTTTCTTTGAACATTATTGTATGTTTTTCGCTGTTTATTCCTTTAGTTTAAAATTTTTTAGGTCAGCGATTTAAGAAGAAACCTGAATACAATCAATGATGCTACTAAGGAGGTGATCTGTTACCAGTATTTTTACATTTATTGCTTCATTCCAACCAAAAATTTAACATATGTATTTTTTTCTTTGGATTACAATAATATATAATGTAGGTCAAGGAATCTGCAAAGTTACGTCAAATAATGCAGACAATTCTTACACTGGGAAATGCATTAAACCAGGGCACTGCTCGAGGTACAGTTAAAACTAATAGCTGAAGTAACATCAACTTGTTTGGACTTTGGAGATTTTACAATTTGTGGGTTCCCTTAGTCGTTTCATAGTTCATACAAAAACATGTGCGATCTGTGTTACAGGATCTGCCATTGGATTTAAATTGGACAGCATTCTTAAATTGTCTGACACACGTGCAAGGAACAACAAGATGAATCTGATGCATTATTTATGCAAGGTATTGTGAAGTTTTTAAAAGATTATTTGTATTAATCTTATACATATATTTCTATGTGTTTATTTTGGTTACTTATTTAACCTATGACATCTTCACTAGCTCCTTGCTGAGAAGATGCCACATTTACTAGATTTTGACCAGGATCTGAGTCATTTGGAAGCTGCTTCCAAGGTATGTCCATATATCAAAAAAAAAAAAAAATCCTGTTTGAATTTTCATGCCCAGCCTATTGCTGAGTTGTATTCATTTTTTGTCTCCCTGATTAATTTCTCCAAATTAAAAGATACAATTGAAGACATTGGCTGAAGAAATGCAAGCAGTGAGTAAAGGTTTTGAAAAGGTCGAGCAGGAACTCGCTGCGTCTGAGAATGATGTTTCCATATCTACTGGCTTCCAACAGGCGAGTTCTTGTTTTATAAAACAGTTGATATTTGTATGGTACAGGAGGACAAGAGGGTGTATTATAATTGACTGGTATTATTAAAAAAAAACACTTTCAGGCTTTGAAATGCTTTCTTAATACTGCTGAAGCTGAAGTGCGGGCACTAATCTCCTTGTATACTGAAGTGGTGAGTTTTCCACTCATCCCTGATATTCTTATCACAATCACATATTCACATGCTGATGTTTACTCATTTTAACAATATATGCTTTGCAGGGAAGAAATGCAGATTCACTTTCACAGTATTTTGGAGAGGATCCTGTTCGTTGCCCCTTCGAGCAAGGTTTGGTCTTTGTTTTTATATGTATTTTAGTAATACTTTCATGTTCTGATTTGTGTGATGTCTTATGTTTAATTAGTCAAAAGGTAAAACCTTCAAAAAATGCTAATTGAAAATGGTACAAAGTGTATACTTTATCCATACAACTTTTTGTATTGGTTAATTTGGAAAATTATATTATTATTGTAATAATATAGTTTTCTAGTCATATTTAATGCACTAATTAATTAGTAGCAAACAATTAATTGGCGTGAAATTGTTTAGGAGTATGTTCTATACAAAACTAATCTTTAAGCGAAGAACCACATAAACATTTGTACGTTGTGCTTTAAAGGTATAGTGGGAGAGAGAAAGAAGGTGGTTATGCGGTTACATGACCACCTCACAATTTAAATAATATGTACAAATACTTATGTAGTTAAGTAGTTTCTACATTTTGGTCTCATATTGAACAACCGTCTAATTATCTACGAAAAAAATAAGGAAAAATTGACCTGTTCAATGCACACTAAAAAGTACTTGTTTTGACCCGTTACCCGAGCCTCTCCCCTAGCATAACCTAAACTTACAGTTGCATTCTATATCAAAGATCTCATGCAATGCTGGGGTTGTATGTGCAGTAACACAAATCCTGGTGGTGTTTGCTAAAATGTTCAAGAAAGCATGTGATGATAATAAACAGCAAGCAGATGCCGAAAAGAAAAGATTAGAGAAAGAAGCTCTTAAAGAACAATCATCTTCCAACAAAACTTCAAGGAAGGAAGATGTTGATTCCAAGAAAGACGTTAAAAATGAACCGTGATAAATCTGTGTTTATAAGAAAACAAGACACGGGCTATTAAAATCAACACATAATTCCCAGAATGAACTTAAAAACATTTGGTTATAAGGGAATAAGAGATTCTTGCAGTTGGTGAAGTAATCTAGCCAAGTTGGTTTTGTTTCTGGATATTGTACATGAAATGTGGTAGTTTGAGATACTTTCATTTATGTAGCTCCCTCACATGTACAGAGATGATTTAGTGACTAGGATAGAACATACAGACTATGTTCTGTACTCATGTTGTTTGCAAACTTTTGTACATAAAAAGATCGATCCGCTGGTGTGTTGAAACTGATCAACTAGGTGATTAATATGAAAATGAGTTCATTTCAGATTGTGTGCCAGTACGATCATAAAAGGGTTCACAACTACCAACTTGAATCCTCGTGCTGTACGCTTAACCTGTTTGACCTACGCAGACATACAAAATGGGTTTCTTTGTATTCATTGTGTGGGTTGATTGATGTTTTTGGTAGACAAAGGAATGGGAATTGGGTATGAATTCCTT